>ML777577.1:20031-39012 GCA_009831015.1 Picea engelmannii
TCATGAAATTTAAGTAAAAAGTGGTTATGTTATGAACATAAATATCATATGTTCATCGTATGTCATATGGCTATGTGATGAACATGAATGTCATATGTTCATCATATTGTGACAAGAGGACATTTATTGTGACGACGAGGCTATGGTCATCACATTACGATGACAAGACATTGTTTTCCACCTTATGACGACATGATATTTGCATAACATTGCGATGAGGAGGCTATTTTCATCATTTTACGATAACAAGGCTATGTTTGACTTATCTTAAGTGAAGTTTATTCAACCAATTTCAAGTTAATTATATTTTCTTTTAATATAATAAAATTTGAAATTTAATAAATTATATCAACATTTTCAACATCCAATTGTATAAAAATGTATGTAGTAATATATATGTTATAGATATATTTAACTTGAAATTATGTCAAACAATTTTAATATCTAATTAAATTTATGTAGTAATTGACATATCCTAAATGAACTTTATACACCAAATTTCAAGTTTATTCTATTTTCTTTTAATATAAGAAAATTCGATACTTAATAATTTTATAAAAAATAGATTTAAATATAGAATATTTTTTTTGGTTCCTAAAAAGAAATTAAAGAAGAATACAAGAAACATTAAATTTCTTACATTATCTAGAGTTTATACCTACATCAATTAAAAGAAGAGCATTCATTATCAATAAAAAAACCTTCAATATCAAAGAGATTTTTTTTATAAAAATATGAAATGTTTAAAATATTCTATTTATTTTCAAATATTTTTCATATATATAATCTCCCAAAACTGAAAAGTAGACTGTTATAATTTGTAATCAAAATCACTTTCATTTATTTTTCAATATTTGGAGATATTTTATTTATTTATTTATTTTTCTTTTCTATACATTCACGTTTCCATTTATTATTATTATTTAAATTGAATTAAAATCATCTTAATAAGAATAACCATAACCCTAATTTTAATAAGAATAACCATAACCATGACACTAATATTAATAACTCTAACCCTAATCCTAATAACCATTTACTTACCCTAATCTTAATAACCATTTACTTGAATATATTAGGAATACATTATTGGTAACATCTTTAATTATTAATATTGATTAATAATTAGTGTATAAAGAATATGTATGTTACATACTTAAAGTACCCATTGTATATATTAATTATGTATATTAATAATAACTAATAATATAATAATTATTATTAATTAATAATTATTAATATATTATGTATAATAATTATTAATGTATTAATAAAACTTTATGAATAGTATTATTAATGACTAAATTATGATAAAACCAATCAATAAAATATTATTAATAATATTAATAACAATTATTATCATTCACTAATAATAATAGCAAGTATTTATTTATATTAATAATAAATATATTAATTATAACTAATTATTAATAACTATTTATAGAGTTAATATTTGATATTAAATTATCCATTAATATTAATAATATAATATAATATTAATGAGTTTTACTATAATAATTTAATATTAATAATAGTAGTCATAACTTTACCAATAATTAATGTATTAATAATACATACATTAACCCTAACTGTAATAACCCTTACTTTATTAGTAATATATTATTAAAAACCCTAACCTTAAAATCTTAAAAGTTATTAAATTTATTTTATTAATAAAATTTATTAATATATTAATTTACAAAGCTAATTTATTTTATTAATAAACTTTGTTAGTAATATATTATTAAAAACCCTAACCCTGAAAGCTTAAAAGTTATTAAATTTATTTTATTAATAAACTTTATTAATATATTAATTTATAAAACTAGTTTATTTTATTAACTAACTTTGTTAGTATTATAAAAAACGAAAAATATGAACTAAAATCACTGCTTATATTAATAAACCCTATTTATTCCTTTGAGAAGTATACATCCATGTTCATAATAAACTAAAATCACTTTGTCCCATGAGATGAAGTTAAACTTAACCATTATATATGCCAAAATTTATTTGGTCAATTTTAATCACCTTTTATCAAAGCATAGATATTTCATAAACCACTTCATTTTATAAAAACCCTAAAAGAAAAATTAAAATTATTTTTGTTAGAGACTTTTTAATGCGGGAATAAAGCTCATAGGTGGTTACATATCGAGATATCAATCAAAGAGTTTCTCTTTAAAAAAAATTATGATTACAAAGAGGGAGAAAGCTAATATCACCACCTCCATTGGGATTTCAATATTTTACCTATTTTCCGACGGAAAGTCAGCGTGAAAGCATAGTATTACTCACATTAAAGTAGTGTAACTATTTTTAAAAATACTCAAGCCAAAATGCACAAATACATTAACCATTTACTTCATTTTATAAAAACCCTAAAAAAAAATTAAAATTATTTTTGTTATAGATTTTTTAATGCTGGAATAAAGCTCATAGGTGGTTACATATCCAGATATCAATCAAAGCATTTCCCTTTAAAAAAAAATATGATTACAAAGTGGGAGAAAGCTAATATCGCCACCTCCATTGGGCTTTCGATATTTTACTCTAAATTAAAGCTAATATCGCCTATTTTCCAACCAAACGTGAGAGTGAAAGCATAGTATTACTCAAATTAAAGTACTTTAACTATTTTAAAAAATACTCAAGCCAAAATCTCTCAAATTCTTCTATTCTCATCACATCTCAACACTTCACACTTCGTGAGTGTCTATACTTTCTTCTATTCTTGGCATCTTGCTAAATGTATTCACTCTCCCATTCTCGGGGCCATTATTGGCACTTGCGTTATACTCTTCGTATGCGGAGGAATGGATACCTAGAGCGGCCATGTCGGAGGGATCCAGATTGTGAACCCACCCATCATCCCATTCCACTGCTTTTGCGCTGCTACAAGCCACGCTCGGCCCGCCCGGAACCGTCAACCGTGTTGCCAAATTATAACATCCAAGATTAAAAATTTTAGGGTTACAAAAACTGCTAAGCTAGATCCTCATTCCTGAATCGTACTTACCTGAGGATAAAATCTTTCAAATATCGTCCTGTAGTAGTATGTCTCCTTTGTGGTGGGAGTATTATGGGGATTAAGTATTTTGCATTGCCCAACATCGTATCCGTCACCTGCATAGTACAACACCACAACAAATAATTAGTTTACTTTGTAATTTATTAAGTAGTCGATTATGCCAAAACCACAGAAAACTACATCTTTCACAGACATGCTCTGCTGCATGTGATTTCAAGCCATCAAATCAACTGTAGCCAACTCCATCGTTGAATTACTTCTTCTGTGTGTACAGAATGTGCTGCAGTACCACCACAAAACTCACTACTGTTAAAATTCAAACTCTTTACTCGACTCGGAATTTAGAAGAAATAAATCACCTGTCAAAGATTACACAACCATGCCAAATGATGCTAATACTGCGACCTCATCATCTGCATCAAATTACACATTAGATTTTATTAATCGCTAGGTAATCTCTGATTCAAAATATATTACACATAGCAAGTGAATATTAAGACATCAAAAACCAAAACCTGCCGTCTCAGGAATATGAAGCGGCCTGCCTCAGGTATACGAGGTGCCTCTCTTCCATAAGTTTAAACTTGGCGCCTATAATCAGCCACCTATCTCATTTAAATAGAATAAATAATTTTAAATTACAAAACGTGGCAATCATATATTGTTACAGTAATTTTTTAATCATGTTTAATAAAAGTGAAAAAGTAAACATGATGAACCTAAATTTTATAAATGCAAGGGAGTTAGTTCTTGTGATCTTATTCATTGATTTGGATGTAAGACTAAGAATATGCCAGCATCTTCACTTTCTGGTCATTGGATTAAATTTTGTAATTAAAAGGATGATTAATCCAGCAATTACAAATAGGGAGGACCCGTTAAATAGATTTTTAATAGATAGTCAATGGTTTAGATTTCTCTGTTTCTAATCCATATCGCAATAGTTATTTATAATCCACCTGCCACAATAGTTAATGATTAATTTATGCATTAAAAATACAATTAAAACAATGGAAAATTGTCATTTCAACAACACTTGCATAGTTAGATTTATACTTATTCATTCAAATCCAACTACTTATACACAACCCCACACAACAGTTAATGCTAAACCATAAATAATGATAAGTAATGATGAAAATGATTTCAAACTTAATAAAATATAAAATATTTATTACCCTACTTTCTTTAAATAGTTATTTATTACCAACTATGCATATCCATCCTGATATTGCAATTAATGCTAAACCATAAGTAATAATGAAAATGATTTCAAACTTAATAAAATATAAAATATTTATTACTCTACTTTCTTTAAATAGTTATTTATTACCAACTAGGTCAGAATGGTTCAAAGCCCAAATATCTACTTTCTTTAAATAGTTATTTATTACCAACTAAGTCAGAATGGTTCAAAGCCCAAATATTTATGTAACAGTTGATACTCTGTTCTACATATTTATTTATTACCAAATATCTATCTGCCAGTGTTTTAAAGCCGATCAATATGCACTTAACGGCATTGTATATCATCGAATTTGAGGTTCTCATTGTTGCTAGAATGTATATCTTCGAATTTGAAATTACTCTCAAAATTTATATCCCAACGTCGATCGTATTAAATGCATTGCTGCGAAGAGAGCATAATGTTGGGTAGACGTAAAGACCTGCCAAACTCCAGCACCCTGATGCCCATAAGGCGAGCCATCATCCACATGATCCACTAATGTAATATCCAACATGGGCATAACGCCGTGACAGGGATCTGCCATCAGCAGTAGCAGTTCAAACTCGAGATCTGCATTTCCTGGAGCCAGTACATGATCTTATTGCAGCATTTAATCAGTTGTCAACTTCGTGTGTTTACGATCGTCTTTTTCCCTGCGAGCCATTTCAGATTTGCAAACTTTATCCATCGTTTAATGTTATGCATTTGCACTTATCCATCCATGTCCACCGTAGTTGGAATTTCAAACTGAAAAGTCCGTCAAATTTCACAGTTCCTACTATTATTATGTCATCTGTCATTTTTTTTTTAAAGAAGAATGTTGAAGGTTATATCAAAATTTTCACCATATTTGATTGGCAATTTGTCCATCAATAAGCCATGAGTTCATGTGCATAAGCCATCAATATCCAACCTTTTACTATAGATCCATATATCCATGAGTTCATGTGCATAAGCCATCAATATCCAACCTTTTACTCTAGATCCATATATCCATGTTTATAGGCTGTGAATATCCACCCTGCTACATAGCTTTAAAGGCTGATTGGTAATATATACCATTCATACCCACTACCATATAGAATTCATGGGTTCTTGTGTCCATGCTCATAGGTTGTCAATATTCATCCTACTATATATATTATTGGAATGGGTTAACTGGGGAGCAATCTTCCTTTTCGAGTTACTATTTGGGCAGGTCTTCCAACTGCCCCATTTTAAATTTCTGGCAAATCTAGAATTCTGATAGATTTTCTGAGATCTGAGTTGATTTAAAATGGAGGCAAAACACTTAGAATAAATTTTGAAATACATTAAACTTTGATCTATGTGAAACTCAGAGTACCCCTGAAAATCTAGCCAAACCCATTTTTTTGCCAAATATATTTGCTCCTCAATTAGCCTATTATTCGGGCCTTATACCATTCATGCCCCTACGATACAGAATCCATGTGTATAAGATGTCAATATTCATCGTCCACCCTGCTAGATAATATTGAAGGCTGGTAAATAATCTACACTTTAAATTTGAATTACTTTCAAATCCAACATTTAATACAACAACTACTTAACATGAAAGGCAGCTGAATGATCTACAGGTTAGGTTAAATTTGAATTACTTTCAAATCCAACATCTTATACATCATTCCACTCAGCATTCAATGTTAAAACAAAACGGTACAGCCGTGGATCTTCAGCAATCAGGAGATACTCGTTCGCTTTGCTTTGGACAACATGTGTACTATTGGTCTTGGACTGGATTTGGGTTCTCTCAGTCCTCCTGGACGACTAAACGTTGAGATAGCAAAATCCTTTGAAGAGGCGGTGGATGCAACCATCAAACGGTTCATCATTCCTTTGCAGTTTATGGAAAACAATGAGATTTTTGGGCATTGGAACGGAAGGAAAGCTCAAGGCCTCTCTGCAAACCATTGATGAATTTGCTGCCATGTGATCAGGCTCATACTGAAAGAATTACTCCAAAATACGAAAATGTTGAACGATGTGACATGCTGTCTAATGTCATGATGCGCGATGAAAGTGATCCGAGACATATGCATTAACTTCGTTCTAGATGGCCGAGACACTACTGCCATTGCGCTCTGTAGCGCCATCGGATCTCAAAGCAATTCAGATCTATGGGTTTATATTCTATCTGCCTTAGTAAGTTGGATATTGCTTTCCATCTTGGTTCTTTCCATCTTGATTCTTTTAACTGTTTATTCAACATCCAACATTACAGGAAAATATTTTGTCTGAATTACCTTAGATCTTGGTCATCAGAAGATTAAATTTTACTAAATTTTTGTCTGAATTACCTTAGATCTTGGTCATCAGAAGATTAAATTTCACTAAATTCACTAAATTTATAATGGAAAAGGTGAAAAAATGAAAATAATGTATACTTATATTTTATCTATTAATGCCCCACCCTTATATACTAGGGTGGAAGACATTAATAAATAAAATATATTATATTTTATCTATTAATGCTGTGGGAACATTAATAGATAAAATATCTACTAGCACAGTCGCTAACTTGCGGCTGAGAACGCCGAAAGGTAGCGGCTGAGAACACGTGCCTTCAATATACTGAGAATGTGTTTTCCTAATATAAAACGTTTGTGGTAATCCATCTGTGGTAATATGAAACTTTTGATTGCATTAGGTTGATAAATGGACCATGGCAATTATATATCCTTAGTAATTTTTTAATGTGATTAGGTAAATGTTAAAAAGTAAACATGTTAAAGGACACCTTGATAAATGCAAGAAAGTTATCAACAATAAATCTGATCTATTGATTTTGGAGGACGACTAAGAATATGCCAGCATCTTCAATGCATAGCCATCAGATTAGGGTTTAAGGTTAAATAAGATTAAAAGATCATTAATTGTGCCCATTATTAATAGGTGTACGCCTTTCGGTATAATTAATGCCCCAAATGAGAGTGAGACATACTAGGCTGTCTGAAACATTAAGGCTATATCTTTAGCTCCCTATAAACTATAAGGAAGTGACAAGATAAGGTATTGCCCGACGGCGCAGGTTTGAAAAGGGTAACAAATCTCTATCTTACCAATCTACTCCATTGGAAGGACGGAGAGTATAGGTTGAATATGAGAAAGGAGATTTAATAGAAAATCCCTGAAAGATGCTTAGGCTCTTCAAATTACACTCAGAGCTTCCATTATGGCAATATGGTTTCTGATTTGGAATTCATTCATTACAGAAAACTAAAGGATCCCAAGGCCTCTGAATGAGAACTACCAAACAAAATGTATGCTTCAAAATTTAGATAATGTTACTATAGATGTAACACAGATTAAACAACACTAGTCTGAATTTCATATGGATGTAGAGAATATAGAGTCTCATGATAGCAAGCTGAATGATTTGATAGAAATAATGAAAGTCCTACAAGAATCGTATGCCATAATAACAGAGGCTATTTCATATCTTAAGCAAATGCTCATTGAGGAAGAGCCAAAACCTTTTGACCTTAAGACTATATTGAAGAATTTAATCCTTTCAATAAATATGACAACGCTCTAGTTTAAAAAATGATCAGAACTGATAGAGAAAATGTTTTTGCACTAGAATTAGCACAAAAGCCTCTAGACAAGATTTCAGAGATAAAAAATAGATTCTCTGCTTTTGTTCAAGATATCGAATCTTGGAATCAAGAAAGATCAGCACCTGCTGTGTTGATGGTAAACATGAGAGACATCCAGACTATGTGAAAGCAGAAGAGATCAGATTCAAAATTGGGAAAGAAAACTGGTTGGAGCATGAACACCCTACTGAATGGGTAGTAATGGATAATCAAACCTTTAGAATCTAGTCACAATTGAAACATGAAAAAGAAGGCAAGGATATTGCTTCTTCTAGTGGAACTTCTAAAATTCAAAGTTCTACTGTATATTCTTCAAATCCCCTATTACTAATATTGATTGTTTGTCTCCCTCTGAATTTACTGACATCTTTATCTATTGGGAACTATGGGAAACATTCGGAAAAATATTTAGAAAAATAAGATGACTTGGTAAGAGTTCATAAATGAATGGCATTGGATTAAAGGGGTCATCCAATCATATTGCACCAAGAACATGAGAGAGTAGAAAGAAAACTTATTTAAAATTGAACCATATACAAATAGTCGTCATAAAGTATTTTTATAATTATATATATATAATTTTAAAATTTAATTCATATAAATTTTGTTAAATTCAACTAACTTATAATTCAAAATTTTATATTTATTAAAGTTTAAATAAAACATCTCAACACTATACTCCAATTTAACAAACATTATTATATGTAATAACATTTAAACATTCTAAAAAAAAAGAATCTCATTCTATTACCTTCAATTTTATAAGCTTAGAAATAGAGGCCAATCTTATCATATTCTCCATTGTATGTCATAAAATTTAAAACATTCTAAAAAGAGAATCTCATTTTTTTTGGCTTCAATTTTATAAGCTTATAAATTAAGGTCAATCTTATCATATTATCTTTAATTTTGTAACCTTCAATTTTATAAGCTTAGAAATAGAGGCCAATTTTATCATATTCTCCATTGTATGTCATAAAATTTAAAACATTCTAAAAAGAGAATCTCATTTTTTTGGCTTCAATTTTATAAGCTTATAAATTAAGGTCAATCTTATCATATTATCTTTAATTTTGTAAAAGCTTGATTTATTCAATAGCTAGAACTTAGGTGCAAAGTGGTGAGGTGATTTATTCTTGATGTGGGGTTAGTGCATTAAATCTAAGCACCCTATTAATAAGGGAAGATTGAATAGTTTTAGTAATGGAAAGAGACAAACTACATAATTTATGAAGTTTTAAAGGTGTCTCTTATTTATTTATGAAGCATTATTCATAGTTATTATTAGGGTTGTATTTCTTTGCTATATAGTAGTGATTATGAATAAATAAAGGTGATAGTTTTAAAGTGGCAACATTTATACTAATTTATTGGATAGTTGGTAGTTAGGAAATTGATCATTATTATCTATTACTTTCCCGCCCAGTCTGTCTGTATAAGCTCCGAGAACGAGGTTTGTGTCTTTTGGATACCACAAGCCATAATCAACACTGCCTTGCAAATATCTAAATATTCTTTTAACTGCAAGAACATGAGTTTCCTTAGGGTTTGCTTGAAATTTTCCTACCAAACCAACTGCTTGTATGACGTCAGGCCTTGAAGTTGTGAGATAGAGTAAACTGCCTATCATAGACATGTACATGGTTTGATTTATTTTTAGAGAATCGTCATCTTTGTTGAGTTTGTAACTGACACTCATAGGAGTGCTCACTGATGCATAGTTTTCCATGCCAAACTTCTTCAATATTTCGTTGAGATATTTACTTTGAGAAATGAAAATTCCTCTTTCTGATTGATGAATCCGTAGACCAAGAAAGAAGGAGAGTTATCCTAACATGGACATCTCAAACTCTTTCTAACATCTCCAGCCACCATGCTGGGCTATGCCACTTAAAAAATTATCTTATCAACTCTGATACCAATTTGTAACAACCCCATTATCAGGGACTCAACAACATGCTCTAGTAACATTCCCAACCCTGAGCTGGAACATGCCTTGTGGCATTACGAATTTTGATACCATTAAATTAAATAATAAGTTCTTCATATGAACATAGTTAAGAGGAATTAATAACATCATGCATTCTACCATAACAATTCATATACATAATTACAGAGAATTCATGACAAAAAACTCATACTTACGCACACACTGTAATTGAAATAAGCACATGAAAGCCACTTATCTCAGGAAAAAAAACACCAACAACATGCAGACCTTTCACATTCCTCCCAACCTTAGATCACACTACTCATAACTCTCAGCAACGGGTCACCACCGAGCTGGGGCCCGGGGCTAAACTCTACCAGGGAAAAGAGAATACTAAGCTGGTATAAGGTCCGATAAAAACAAAATTGCTTCGTCCAAGGTGCCAACTGCTACAACTAGCCTACAGTCTCTCATTCCCCACATGCCTGTTCCACCCTAGGAAGTGTGCCCATTCTCTTCTCAACAGTCCCTCGACTGCCCCACTTCCCTTCTGGGGCTTCAACAACAAGTTAGACATGAATTCTCAGAGCCTTGTAGCTATTTCCCAGTGCACTAGGGAACAACTCCGAGTAGTTTCTCGCTTAGAGAACTACTCATAGGTCTGGCAACCCACTTCTTCCATAATACAACCTGACAACCGCTTCTTCCATTCAGCTCTCATGCTAACAATACAAGTGCAGGTTCCTCATTACAGTCCAATACCTTCCAGTATGACTAACATTTGCCCACCCTGAAAGAATAGTCCTTCCTATACATAATATCCCCTCACACTATATCCACAATTATATATATGCATGTGTCTTTTAAGACACTTGGCACTCCAAGGGACTCCCTTGTCCCTACTTTCGAGACTTAGGATATATATTAATATCCATTACTTTAGCTTAAATGAATAATATTATAATATTCCATTGGGATTAAGCCCCCTAGCTTAGCCCCTTCCTAGAATGTTATCCCCCATTTTCCCCTTCTAGTGGAGTTTATCTCCCCATACTCTTTTATGTGGTCGGTATGTAGCAGTGGTGTGTTTTCATAAATAATATGAATGTTTACATATTACAAAAATAGGCTCATTGACTTTAGCATCTAGGCTCTTTGGCCTAATAACAACGCAGGCACCCTGGCCCAAAATATCATGACTCACCATCCTACATGTTCATTTACATTTATATGTACAATTGAGGTTCTTCCTAGGGGTATTACATTCCTCTCCCCCTTATTTATGCATTGTCCTCAGTGCAGTATATACACACAAACAAACAAAACTTTAATATTTAAAAAAACGATGTGGGTACTCTGTTCACATAGCGTCTTCAACCTCCTCAGTTGCATCCTCAGGATCGTACCAGGTCCACTGGACCTTTACTAGTCCTACGACTCAATTCCAAAGATGCTTGATCTTTCGGTCCAATATACACACCAGATGCACTCGAAATTCACCTTCCTACTCCACCTAAATCACATTCCAATCAATGACATGATTAGCATCAAGTACATACTTTTTAAGCAATGATACATGGAATACATTATGAATATTCATTGATGTAAGTAAATAAATCATGTATTCTATAGGCCCAATCCTTTATAGGATTTCAAATGGCCCAAAATAACGAGCTTCCAACTTCGAACAATTTCCCAATTTCAGGGAACTTTTCTTGGCCTTTACTTTTAAGAAAACATGGTCACCCACTTTAAATTCTCTATGGGTTTTGTCTTTATCAGCATAGCCTTTCCGCCTATCCTGGGAAACCTTTAAATTCTGTTTTGTTTTCATCATTTTCTCTTCCATTTCTTTGAGTAGTTTTGGTCCAACCACTGCTCTATCTGTTGGGTTGTCCCAACTCACCGGTGTGTTGCACTTTCTGCCATACAAAGCTTTAAATGGGCTCATCTTTAAGGATGTTTGATACCCATTTTTATAAGAAAATTCCACCAAGTGCAAGTAATCCTCCCATTTGGATGGTTTATCCATCATATACATCCTTAATATATCTTCAATCACTTGATTTACTCTCTCTGTTTTCCCATCTGATTCTGGATGATAGGTTGTGCTAAAGTTCAGATTGGTCCTAAACCCTTTGAGTAATCCCTTCCAAAATTTTGAGGTAAATTTTGTGTCTCTGCCAGTCACAATGGTCTTGGGTACACCATGCAGTCGAGCAATTTCCCTCATATAAATATCAATAATGTTGATTTCCTTGTGTGTGAGATTTACTGGAATAAAGTGGGCATATTTAGTAAGCTTGTCCACCACCACCATGATGGAATCATGTTGCTTGGTTGTTCTGGGCAGCTTGGTGATGGAATCCATTGTTACAACTTTCCACTTCCACTCAGGAATGGGTAATGGTTGTAGCAAACCACCAGGTGTCTATGCTCAACCTTGAGTTTTTGACATTTCAAACACTTGGCAATAAAATCAATAACCTCCTTCTTCATTTTTGGCAAGTAGAGTTGGTTCTTGATAGATGCAATAGTTTTCTGGTAACTTGGGTGTCCAACATAAGGCACATTATGCATTTCTTTTAAAACCATGTTTTTCAATTCCTGAGAATTTGGCACATAAATTCAGCCCTCGTATATGAGAATTTCATCATTTTCCAGCTTGTATTCTTCACTTTTCTGCTGCAAAATACCTTTCTAAAGTTTTTCCTTTACCTCCATGTCTTTCTGATATGATTTTGCAGCCTCTAGAATTATATCTTTCAAATCTTATTGGTACATGATAATGGTTGTAGCATACATCTCATGCACCCTCCTGTTGAGTGCATAAGACACCTTGTTCTCTTTACCTTTGATATGATTTATATCAAAGTCATATTCACTGATGAAATTTAACCACCTGCTTTTCCTGGCATTTAGAGTTGGTTGTTTAAATAAATATTTCAGACTATTATGGTCTATCCTTAACTCAAATATTTTTCCCATGAGGTAGTTCCTCCACATCTTCAAAACATGCACTATGACTGCCAACTCCAAATCATGAGTATCATAGTGCCTTTCATGCTCCTTTAACTTCCTTGATTCATAACACACCACAAACCCATTCTGACTAAGGACCCCACCCAGTCCTTCTTTACATGCATCAATACATAAGATGAAATTTTCATCTGGATCAACAATCTTTAGTATTGGAGCACTTGTTAGTAAATGCTTCAAGTGTTGGAAACTCCTTTCACAATCCATTGTCCATTCAAACTTCACACCTTTCTTTTGCAAATAAGTGATTGGGTGTGCAATCTTTGAGAATCCTTCAATAAATATCCTATAGTAACCTGCAAATCCCATGAATGAACTCACCTTTGAGACATTCCTTGGTGTTGGCCATCCTTCAATGACCCTTATCTTTTTTGGATCCACTTCTATCCCTTCTTCTGAAATTATATGGCCCAAATAATGAATTTGCTTATGGTAGAATGAACACTTGCTCAATTTGGCATACAACTGATTCTCCCTCAGTACGCGTAAAAAAATTCTTAAGTGTTGTTCATGCGTCTTCTTTGGACTTAGAATATATCAAAATATCATCTAAGAAGACAATGACAAACTTATCTAAGTAATTCCTGAATATACCATTCATGAGACACATGAAGACAACTGGTGCATTTGACAACCCAAATGGCACCAATGTGAACTCATAATGGCCATACTTTTTTCTGAAGGTAGTCTTGTTGATCTCTTCTTCTTTAATTCTTACCTGATGATAGATTGACCTGAGATCAATCTTGGAGAATATTTCTGCATCTTTGAGCTGATCAAATAGGTCATCTATCCTAGGAAAATGATACTTGTTCTTCATAGTTACCTTGTTCAACTACCTAAAGTCTATGCAAAGTCTCAAAGTTCCATCCTTTTTCTTCACAAATAATACCGGGGCACCCCAAGGTGACACACTTGGGCCTATGTATCTCTTTTTTAGAAGCTCTTCTAATTGCATTTGCAATTCCTTCAGTTCTGGTGTACTCATCCTGTAAGGGGTCTTAGATACTAGAGCTGCTCCAGGCATCAGATTGATGGAGAAGTCAATATCTCTCTTAGGTGGAAATCCTAGTATTTCCTTGAATACATATTCAAACTCTTTTAGGACTATATAATCTTCAATATTTGATACCTTATCTTTAGGTGTCTCTTCCATATGTGCTGCAAATATTTGACACCCTTTCCTGTAATTCTTCTTCAGCTGCAAGGCTAAAATTTCTCTGATTGTTACTACCTTGGGAATTCCCTGTAAAGTCCTTGAGTTTCCTTCCTCATCCAAGCAAATGAATTCCTTATTATAACAATCTAGGACAACATGATGTTGGTCCAACCAACCCATGCCAATTAGGCAGTCATAAGAACCTAAAGGTATGATGTTCAAATCAGTCTTGGTGCTCAATCCATTCATGCCCATTGGACATGCCTTAACCACCTCATTAATTTTTATTTTGGCTCCTATAGCTAGTTGCACCATCCAAGGTTTTCCAAGCTTGATTCTTGGCAATTGAAATCTTCCCACCATATTAGAATCTAGATAACTATGACTAGCTCCCGAATCAATTAAAATAACAATGGTTTAGTCATCGATTTTACCTTCCACTTCAATCATGTGTGACTGAAACTCATCTTGCTTGTTATCTCTAGTTGCATAGATACTTGGTACACTTCTTCCCATGTCCTCCATTGTTTCAGATTGCTGTACATTGTAAGCAGTCTTCACTTTTCCACCTCTGTGAAGGAAATCTTTCAACACATGATCTCCTCCACAACCCCAACATTAAATAGGTGGTTGCCTTGGTATTTTCCTGATTTCCTCCGTCATTCTGGGTTCTTTAGAGGTTGGATGTCCCTAAGAATTGTTTATGAGGAATGGTGGCTTGGTCCCCCTCTTCTTCTAGTCCATCATACTTTTCTTTTTGCTTTCCCACGTCCTTTGGAAAATTGGTCTTCCTATATGTTGATCATAAAGGCATTTAGCTCTCCTTATAGTTTCCTTTAGAGTCTTGGGATCATCATACTGTATCTTATTACTGATAAAAGATGGCATCCCACTCAGGTACCTCTGAATCTTAACTTGCTCATCCTTGATGAAAGAAACATATTTCAACAGTTCTAAAAACCTTCTCTCATACTCATCTATGGTCATACTCCCAAGCTTGAGTTCAAAGAACTCCTTCATTTTCTTATCATAATATCTCTTAGTCAAGTATTTCTTTTGGAAATACTTCTTAAACTCCCTTTAAGTGACCTTCTTCTCATCAACATGCTACACTTTCACAAATTGATCCCACCACATTGATTATTTTCCCTTGAAATGATAAATGACAATTCTTCCTTTTGCTTGTGAAGAGTAGTTACTCAATTGGAAGTACTTCCTCATGCATAACAACCATGTCTCTGCATGCTCATTCTCCTTGTGCTCACCATGAAATGCAAGAGACTTTATTTTTTTCATTTCCCCTTGTAGCTCATCCACCCTAGACCTTTTATTATGCTTCCTAACATGGGATGGAGTGTAACTTCTGTGTGCTCTCTTAGTTGAATTCCTTGGGGAATGATGGTGATGTCTGCCAACACTTCTTTTTCTTCCCCTCTCATCTTGAGACATGTACTTCCCTGATCTACTTGACTCAGTCTCCTTATCCATCTTCTTCTCTATTTTGTCCAAGATCTGCATTAACTTGATGTTGAAGTCTTCATGTTTCTCTTTGGCTTTCATAAGCCTCTCATTATCAACTTTATAACTTTGGACATCCTTTTTCGAACTTTTTACGGTCTCTACCAAGTTTATGCTTTCTTCCTTTCCTTCTCCATTTCCATTTGAATTTGTACCTTCATAGTCTATATCAACATACAACCCTTTGATCTCATCCTCATGGCTGTAACCCCCCTGTGCATCTTCCATGATTCTAAACTTTGTGGTGATCTTGTTATGATATAAATGTCGTTAATTATGCAAAATGTACAGCCAACAAAATTTGTTAGGATTAATAATTTACAATTACAAAAAAATTCATATGATTATGTGCCAATAATGTATCATGATTCTTTCTTTCATGAATCCTCCTGAAAAGTATCAATACTTAGATTATTTTCATCTATGTTGATTCACAGACTCACGAAATCATGGAAGCACAACTCTCCCTTTCATAAGTCCATACAAAAATTTCCCATACTTAACCATTTTCCTCTTCTTTGGACTTGCGGACTCACATAATCATGGACTCATGGAAGCATAACTCTCCCCTTTCATAAGTCTGTCTGAAAATTTCACATACAAAACCATTTTCCCACTTCTTTAGACTCGCAGACTCGCAAACTCACAGACTCATTGTAAGTCCCAACACTTAACCATTTTCCACTTCTTCGAACTCGCAAACTCACAGACTCACAGAATCATGATAAGTCCCAACACTAAACCATTTTCCACTTCTTCAGAATCGCGGACTCACGGACTCACAGACTCATGATAATTCCCAACACTTAACCATTTTCCACTTCTTCGGACTCGCGGACTCATAGACTCATGATAAGTCCCAACACTAAACCATTTTCCACTTCTTCGGACTCGCAGAATCATGAAATCAAAGACTCATAATAAGTCCCAACACTTAACCATTTTCTTCTTCTTCATACTCGCAGACTCATGGATTCACAGACTCATGATAAGTCCCAACACTTAACCATTTTCCACTTGTCCAGACTCACAGACTCCTGAACTTATGATAAGTTCCAACACTAAACCATTTTCCACTTCTTTAAACTCACGGACTCACGGACCCAGGAACTTGTAACCTTCTTACACAAGTCTGTTAAAAAAGTCTCAACACTTAGCCATTTTTCCTTCTTTGTAGACTCACAGACTCATACTAAGTCCCAACACTTAGCCATTTTTCCACTTCTTCGGACTCGCGGACTTGCAGACTCACATACTCACGAAAGCATAAACCTAATACTTAGATTATTTCCATATCCATGCCTCTGTGTACCTACCACCATGGAAGTACACACCACTTTTTCTCCATGTCAATTGACATGTGGCCCTTTCCCACATCACGATGATGTCGACATACGAAAAAATTACTGATTTTTTTTTCAATTTCGCTTATTTTCCAAAATTCCAAAAAAATGCTTAAATTCACCCAAAAATGAAAATTCCTTCTAGAGACATCATTAGAGCTCTGCAATTATTCTTAATACATCCAATTCAATCCTGGTACATATACGTTTGTACGCTGCTTTCTAATTCGAATCTTTCACTTCGAATTTGCCATTAATTAGCTACAGGAAATTGGGTTTTTTCCCTAATTTCATTCCATTTTACCATGGCCGCTTGACAACCATTAAATTTATTCAATTTCATTAAGTCGGACATATCCTTATATTGACTTCAATTCAACCATTTACATGTCTAAACTTGCACAGAAAAATATTAAAGTCCGGAAAAAAAACTCATACTTGGACCAATTTCCCAAATTCCTTAGGAATTTAACAATAAAAAATTGGGGCTTTTGCCCAATTTTATCTGAATGCTCCCGGTTTTACCACGGAAACATCGTAACATTTTTGTCAAATAATTTGCAAATGAACTCTTCCTGACATTCTGTCAAACAATTCACTTGCAAACTTTGTAATTTCACTTCAACTCTCTCCTAAATGGCCCATGCAGGCTCAATGTTGCAAGTTGGGCTCTGATACCGATTTGTAACATCCCCATCCACCATGCTGAGATATGCCAATTAAAAATTTCTCTTATCAGCTCTGATACCAATTTGTAACAACCCCATTATCAGGGACTCAACAACATGCTCTGATAACGTTCTCAACCCTAAGCTGGAACACGCCCTGTGGCATTACGAATTTCGATACCATTAAATTAAATAATAAGTTCTGCATATGAACAAAGTTAAGAAGAATTAATAACAACATGCATGCTACTGTAAAAATTCATATAAAAATTTAACAACAAAGAAGTCGTGACGGGAAAATCATACTTTCACACACACCCACAACGGGGCATAAATAAATTTTGTTTTTTCTTAACTTTCTTTAGTTTCCACTTTCTTCTGTTGCAGGTTCTTCCAATCCACGATTCTTTCCTGAGCCCCCTTTTTGAAGGGTTTGAGAAACATGCGCTAGATTTCCATGCTAGCCCCTTCCTTCATATGTCCTCAAGCTGCGACCACCCTCTCCCGCGATCCAACGGTCCTGATCTCCTCTCTCGCGAATCGGGATTTCGCGTTTCACGACTTTGTAGGTTGGCTTACCTATGTTTCCCCGATTCTCGATTTCCCGATTTCCCAATATTCGCTTTCTAGATGAATGGTCTGGATCCCTCCTTCGATCAACGACTGCGACCCTTTCACGAACTTGGACTTCGCGAGTTGCGAGTCAGCGAAACGCTGACTCCTCGCTATGCGTCCCTTCTCGATGGATGGCTAGGATCAAATCGCGGCTTCGTGTATCGAGCATTTGGATGTGAGTCAACCCTAAATATTCTGATCCCCGAACTCCTGACGATGTTAGATCAATGGTCCATGATCTCCCGTGATCCGACGGTCTAGATCCTTTCTCGCGAATCGGGTCTTTCTCGATTCCCCGATCTCCCAAAATTCACCCGTGTCAAATCAACGGTCTGCAATCCTCTGTGATCCAATGACTGTGATCAAATCACCAGTTCGTGTTTCGCGAGTCATCACAACTCTTGCCTTTGAATTTCCCGATGTGCGAGTCAGTGACATGTTGATCTTCTGCCACATGTCCTTCCCAACACCAACGACTAGGATTAGCTCTACTATTTCCCTTGCGAATCTTCCAAAGTCTGAATCCTTGAACTCTCGGATCTGCTGTCATCTGTCTACCCTGACGATGGACGGTTCCGATCATTTTGAAACTTTGAGACTAGGCAAAGTCCATTCTCCTGTATACTTTTGAAGGGTTTAACTGTTAAGTACCTAAACCGGATCTGTAAATATACTTCATAAATAACCAAGAATAAACCATAAACCATTCACCATAACATTAACACAAGAAATAGAAAAAACCCTTGAGGTAGGGCAACACCATATATTAATCCTTATGGAAGGATAAAACTCCTCAAGAAATCCTTGCTTGTACAATCACAATATTCTTCACT
>ML777577.1:40358-96075 GCA_009831015.1 Picea engelmannii
TCACAATATTCTTCACTATGTTTCATTACATTGCCTACACTTCTTTATATAACTCTCCCTATCTCCTAGGAACCTTCTAGAGAGCCTTCTCACATTTATTACATCCAACTACCATAGTGGGCCTTTATTAATATAGTGGACCTGGTCCACCTTACATTGAATGACCACATTCCCATATATTAAATGACTTCCACTAATAACACATAACTATATTCCCATTGGGTACCTCCCTAGGTACCCCATATTATCTCCCTAGGTATAGTACATTAACCCTTGTGCACCTTTCCTGGATCCAATGACTGTTGGTCCTCGCACTCAGATCTGACGACCCAGATATGATCTCCTCGTGTGTACTCTTCTAATTATCTGGACATGAATTCCCATAGTCCATATCTCTCACAGTGCTCGATCCAACGGTCTCTGCTCCTCCTCCTCCTGAGTTTTCACTTTCTTCCTTGACTTGGAAGATTTTAGATGTTCCGAAGGCCTTGACCTTTGATCTACCTCCTATGAGCCCTGATATATGGGTCTCTACTTCTGCTTTCCTTCTAGAGCTTACAAAATTGAAACAAGTTCTCCTATTGGACCTCATCTGCGCTCTTAAAAAGCGCTTATCTCTTCTAAGCTTGGTTCTTAGGGGATTTTGAATTCCCACATACTCTTGTGCTAATCTGCTCATGTTAGATCGATGGTCCACGACCTTCCTTAACACAACGATCCAATTCACATCGCAACTTTGGGTTTCGGAAGTTTAGTCATGCCAACGTGCAAATCTCCCGATGTGCGAATCCCCGATCTTGCCAATCCGATGGTCATGGAGGGTCCTGATAATTCCTTAGATCTAAGTTCTAGATCACGTCGCAACTTCGGGTTTCAGGAGTTTAGTCATGCCAACATGTGAACCTCTCGATGTGCGAATCCCCGATCTCGCCAATCCGACGGTCAAGGAGGGCCCCGATAGATCCTTAGATCTACGGTCCATATCACACCGCAACTTCGGGTTTCGACAGTTTAGTCATCCAACGTGCAAACCTCCCGATGTGCGAATTTGTGAAGACTGAAGGAGTCGAGTCATTAATGCCTACGCCCCTTCTTCAATTCTAATGGTCACGACCGACCCTGGGTTCTCTCGAACATACATCATCCGTTCATCTTCTAAATGAAAGGATATTCTCTTTCGATACTTGAACCTCACTATTTTTCCTGAGCTTTGTTGGCTCTAAAGGACTTAAGAGTTTTGCACTCTTTCTTTTGAACGTAACACTTGGAAGTGTTCTTCCATGCACTCCTTATGTTCATTCCTCAAATATAGCACTTAAGATGGTCTCAGTCTTTGCCCACTATTGTTCCAAAGTTTATACTCAAGGCTTGGGAGTATAAAGTCTAGGCATCCGAAAAGAGGATTTATGATAAAAGAAGAGGAACACAACTCTTTAAAAGGAAAAGGAGCTATGGATGATTCCTGGGTTGTCTTTTTCTAGCTTCCAATTGTTCCTGGACACTGATGTCCTGCCTAATGGTTGCCCATGAACGTTCAAGTTCAACCCGAGTGGTGGCAGGTTTTAAGATAGTGTTGAAAAGACTTAAGGCGATACTGGTATGATCTGTAAGACCAGGTTCAATATTGGGCTGTCTCGTAACTGGTACAGTCATGGAAGAGGAAAGTCTTAAAGATTGGTTGTTTTTTAAGTTGTTGCTTCTTTTTTAGATTATATACGAAAAATTCTCAAATTTTGAATTTACAGTGTAGCAACATCAAAGGTCGTTTCCCGTATCTGAGTTAAAACTGAAAACCATGCATGGAATGGTAGAAACCATAAAGTTTTGGAATAATGTGAGGCTTCAAACAAGGAAGAATATCACATTATGACAGAAGAAGAAAATAGACAAGGAACAAACTTTAATGAAGCATCAGATAGAAAAATCTAAGTCATTCATAGGTCTTGTAAGTGTTGATAGCCTATACAGAGGAAAAACTTTGAACGATTAGATCACTAAAAAATTCAATCACCTCAGTAGAGGTTGTACTAAATTACAGCTAAGCATTCATCAAAGATACATAAGAAATGATGTTAAATATGAAATAACATAAGAACACATAACTCAAACTTAACGAGGTCTGGAATCTCCAACTTGCATTTGTATTAATTTTGGCAAAATGAAGAACTTTTCCGCTACAATCAGTCAAAAAGAAGCCTCTGATGTATCTTTCAAAAATGTATTTACACAAAGAAAATCATCAACCCTGGACAATTGGTATTCTCCTAATCTCCTAGGTGCTAATGGTTACAGAATATGAAATTTGGACTGTTTTGTTCGATTACTTTTTACTTTTTACCAGTTGTACAAAAACGAGCACAAATGCGTTAATTCGTCATTTCTTTGAAACACTTATTTCGCTCGGTCCTGAACACACGACGCACCTGTCCACAAACTGCATCAAAATTCTGGAAGGCTCTGACGTATTCTTTTCTTCAAACACACATAAATTCCTCTGAATTTGGGGCAGCTTGTCTTCAATCTTTCCCTTGCCAAACTTTGTCGACTACAACTGTAGATTCGACTTTATTAACCACTTATCTAGTTGGGCGATGTTGATCTGTTTCAATTGTGAGATCTCGAGTTGGGCTTCATTCCAGATCTCCTTGATATACAGTTGATGACTTACAACATTTATCTGTCCTAATATCCCAGGACAATCACCTTTACCAATGCCTAGTGTTTTTGTATCTAGCAGATCAAATACTTCTTCACATTCTCTCTTAACTTATCTTTCCATTTTCCTGCTTTCGACAATATTAGTCTCCCACGTCTTCAATATGATGTCTCCCCTAATCTATTCATCTACAGTCATCTTTGGGATTGCTGGTACTTCCTCGCTGGCCGAAGACACCACTGCCTTTTGAAAAACAACACGAGCTGATGTGGCATCTTTTTCCTTTAAAACAATGCTATCTAGTGAGTGGCTTATTTCTAAGAAGTAGTTTTGGACGAATTCTATTTTGGAAAGCATGTCCTGTTGTTCTGCTTGTAGTTTCTAATGTACCTCTAGTACTTGGGCTTGAAATGATTTTATATTCACAACTTGTCCTTCAAAAGAATTCAACTCAGCATGTAGCTTTCTCACTAATTCCTCCTGCCGAATAACTTGTACTTGACTCATTTGCATCTTCTTGTTTGCTTCATCTAAACTAGATTTCAACAATTGCATTTCCTATTTGTTAACAATCCTGGCGTTTTCAACTCTTTGATTTACCTCCTCTCAAATATTATTTTCTATGTGCCTTATTTGGTCCTGCAACTGAGCTATCATTTGATTTTTCTTCTTCAGCCTTGTCTTCAGAGAGTCAAATGGTTAAGTCCCAACACTTAACCATTTTCCACTTCTTCGGACTCACAGACTCATAGACTCATGATAAGTCCCAACACTAAACCATTTTCCACTTCTTCGAACTCGTGAACTCATAGACTCATGATAAGTCCCAACACTAAACCATTTTCCACTTCTTCGGACTCGTGGACTCATGGAATCAGAGACTCATGATAAGTCCCAACACTTAACCATTTTCTGCTTCTTCAGACTCGTGGACTCATGGAATCATAGACTCATGATAAATCCCAACACTTAACCATTTTCCACTTGTCCAGACTCACAGACTCCTGAACTTATGATAAGTCCCAACACTAAACCATTTTCCACTTCTTTAGACTCATGGACTCACGGACCCACAAACTTGTAACCTTCTTACATAAGTCTGTCCAAAAAGTATCAACACTTAGTCATTTTTCCTTCTTTGCAGACTCACAGACTCATACTAAGTCCCAACACTTAGCCATTTTTCCACTTCTTCGGACTCGCGGACTTGCGGACTCACAGACTCACAAAAGCATAAACCTAATACTTAGATTATTTCCATATCACTGCCTCTGTGTACCTACCACCATGGAAGTACATGCCACTTTCCACCATGTCAGTTGACACGTGGCCCTTTCGCACGTCATGTTGACATCAACGTACGAAAAAATTACTGATTTTTTTTCAATTTCGCTAATTTTCCAAAATTCCAAAAAAATGCTTAAATTCACCCAAAAATGAAAATTCCTTCTAGAGACATCATTAGAGCTCTGCGGCTGTTCTTAATACATCCTATTCAAGCATGATACATATACATTTGTACACTTCTTTCTAATTCGACTCTTTCACTTCGAATTTGCCATTAATTAGCTACAGGAAATTGGGTTTTTTCCCCAATTTCATTCCATTTTACCATGGTCGCTCGACAACCATTAAATTTATTCAATTTCATTAAGTCGTCCATATCCTTATATTGAATTAAATTAGACCATTTACATGTCTAAAATTGCATAGAAAAAGATTAAAGTTTGGAAAAAAAACTCATCCAAGGACCAATTTCCCAAATTCCTTGGGAATTTAACAACAAACAATTGGGGATTTTGCCCAATTTCACCCAAATGCTCCCGGTTTTACTACGAAAACACCATAACATTTTTGTCGGATAATTTGCAAATGAACTCTTCCTGACATTCTGTCAAACAATTCACTTGCAAACTTTGTAATTTCACTTCAGTGCTCTCCTAAATGGCCCATGCAGGCTCAATGTTGCAAGTTGGGCTCTGATACCAATTTGTAACATCCCCATCCACCATGTTGGGATATGCCAATTAAAAATTTCTTATATCAGCTCTGATACCAATTTGTAACAACCCCATTATCAAGGACTCAACAACATGCTCTGGTAACGTTCCCAACCCTAAGCTGGAACACGCCCTGTGGCATTACGAATTTTGATACCATTAAATTAAATAGCAAGTTCTGCATATGAACAAAGTTAAGAAGAATTAATAACAACATGCATGCTACCATAACAATTCATGTAAAAACTTAACAACAAAGAAGTCGTGACGGGAAAATCATACTTTCACACACACAGTTGTCACACACCGACAACGGGGCATAAATAAATTTCATTTTTTCTTAACTTTCTTTAGTTTCCCCTTTCTTCTGTTGCAGGTTCTTCCAATCCACGATTCTTTCCTGAGGCCCCTTTTTGAAGGGTTTGAGAAACATGTGATATATTTCCATGCTAACCCCTTCCTTCATATGTCCTCAAGCTGTGACCACCCTCTCCCGCGATCCAACGGTCCTGATCTCCTCTCTCACGAATCGGGATTTCATGTTTCACGACTTTGGAAGTTGGCTTACCTTTGTTTCCCTCCTTCGATCAACGACTGTGACCCTTTTGTGAACTCAGACTTCACGAGTTGTGAGTCAGTGAAACAATGACTCCTCGCTACGTGTCCCTTCTCGATGGACGGCTAGGATGAAATCACGACTTTCCATATCGGGCATTTGGATGTGAGTCAACCTTGACTCTTCCGATCCTCGAACTCCCGACAACGTTAGATCAATGGTCCATGATCTCCCATGATCGAACAATCTAGATCCTTTCTTGCGAATCGTGTCTTTGTCGATTCCTCAATCTCCCGAAATTCACCCGTGTTCAAATCAACGGTCCGCAATCCTCCGTGATCCAACGACTGTGATCAAATCACCAATTCGTGTTTTTTGAGTCATCACAACTCTTGCCTTTGACTTTCCCTATGTGCGAGTTAACAACATGCTAATCTTCTGCCACATGTCCTTCCCAACACCAATGGCTAGGATTAGCTCTACTCTTTCCCTTGCGAATCTTTCAAAGTCCGAATCCTCGAACTCTCGGATTTGTTGCCATATGTCTACCCTGACGATGGATGGTTCCGATGATTTTAGAACTTCGGGACTTGGCAAAGTCCATTATCCTATATACATTCGAAGGGTTTAACCCTCGTGCACCTTTCCTGGATCCAACAACTGTTGGTCCTCGCACTCAGATCTGATGACCTAGATCTGATCTCCTCCTGTGTGCTCTTCTAATTGTCTGGACGTGAATTCCCATGGTCCATATTTCTCATAGTGCTCGATCCAACGGTCACTGCTGCTCCTCCTCCTGAGTTTTCACTTTCTTCCCTGACTTGGAAGATTTCAGATGTTCCGAAGGCCTCGACCCTCGATCTACTTCCCGTGAGCCCTGATATATGGGTCTCTACTTCCTCTTTCCTTTCAAAGCTTATGAACTTGAAACAAGTTCACCTCTTGGACCTCATCTGCGCTCTTAAAAAGTTCTTATCTCTTCTGAGCTTGGTTCTTAGGGGATTTTGAATTCCCACATACTCTTGCATTAATCTGCTCATGTTAGATCGATGGTCCACGACCTTCCTTAACACAATAGTCTAGTTCACATCACAACTTTGGGTGTCGGAAGTTTAGCCGTGCCAACGTGCGGATCTCCTGATGTGCGAATCTTAGATCTCGCCAATCCGATAGTCAAGGAGGGTCCCGATAGATCCTTATATCTAAGGTCCAGATCACGTCGCAACTTTGGGTTTTGGGAGTTTAGTCATGCCAATGTGTGAATCCCTAATCTCACCAATCCGACGGTTAAGGAGGGTCCCGATAGATCCTTATATCTACGTTCTAGATCACATCGCAACTTCGGGTTTTGGCAGTTTAGTCATCCAATGTGCGAACCTCCCGATGTGCGAATTTGTGAAGGTTGAAGGAGTAGAGAATTTAACGCCTTCACCCCTTCTTCAAATCTAATGGTCGCGACTGACCCTGGGTTCTATTGAACGAACATCATCCGTTCATCTTCTAAATGAAAGGATATTCCCTTTCGATACTTGAACCTCACTATTTTTCGTGAGATTTGTTGGCTCTAAAGGACTTAAGAGTTTTGCACTCTTTGTTTTGAATGTAATGCTTGGAAGTGTTCTTCCATGCACTCCTTATGTTCATTCCTCAAATCCAGGACTGAAGATGGTCTCGGTCTCTGCCCACTGTTGTTCCAGAGTTTATACTCAAGGCTCGGGAGTATAAAGTCTAGGCATCCGAAAAGAGGGTTTATGATAAAAGAAGAGGAACACAACTCTTTAAAAGGAAAAGGAGCTATGGATGATACCTGATTTGTATTTTTCTAGCTTCTAATCATTCCTGGACACTGATGTCCTGCTTAATGGTTGCCCATGAATGTTCAAGTTCAACCCGGGTGGTGGCAGTTTTTAAGATAGTGTTGAAAAGACTTAAGGCGATACTGGTCTGATCTGTAAGACCGGGTTCAATATTGGGTTGTCTTGTAACTGGTATAGTCATGGAAGAGGAAAGTCTTAAAGGTTGGTTGTTTTTTAAGTTGCTGCTTCTTTTTTAGATCATATAAGAAAAATTCTCGAATTTTGAATTTACAGTGTAGCAACATCAAAGGTCGTTTTCTGTATATGAGTTAAAACTGAAAACCATGCATGGAATGGAAGAAAACATAAAGTTTTGGAACAACGTGAGGCTTCAAACAAGGAAGAATATCACATTATGACAGAAGAAGAAAATAGACAAGGAACAAACTTTAATGAAGCATCAGATATAAAAATCTAAGTCATTCACAGGTCTTGTAAGTGTTGATAGCCTATACAAAGGAAAAACTATGAACGATTAGATCACTAAAAAATTCAATCATCGCAGTAGAAGTTGTACTAAATTACAACTAAGCATTCATCAAAGATACATAAGAAATGATGTTAAATATGAAATAACACAAGAATAGATAACTCAAACTTGACAAGGTTTGGAATCTCCAACTTGCATTTGTATTAATTTTGGTAAAATGAAGAACTTTTCCGCTACAATCACCCAAAAAGAAGCCTCTGGTGTATCTTTCAAAAATGTATTTATACAAAGAAAATCATCAACCCTGGACGGTTGGTATTCTCCTAATCTACTAGGTGCTAACGGTTACAGAATATGAAATTCAGACCGTTTTGTTCGGTTACTTTTTACTTTTTACCAGTTGCACAAAAACGAGTACAAATGTGTTACTTCATCATTTCTTTGAAACACTTCCTTCGCTTGGTCCTAAACACATGACGCACCTGTCCACAAACTGCTTCAAAATTCTGGAAGGCTCTGACGTATTCTTTGCTTCAAACATATATATCTTCCTCTGAATTTGGGGCAGCTCATCTTCAATATTTCCATTGCCAAACTTTGTCGACTGTAACTGTAGATTCGACTTTATTAACCACTTATCTATTTGGGCGATGTCGAGCTGTTTCAATTGTGAGATCTCGAGCTGGGCTTTATTCCAGCTCTCCTTGATATACAGTTGAATCCTTACAACATTTATCTGTCCTAATAACCGAGGACAATCGCCTTTACCAATACCCAGTGTTTTTGTATCTAGCTGATCAAATACTTCTTCACATTCTCTCTTAACTTTTCTTGCTATTTTCCCGCTTTCGACAATATTAGTCTCCCATGTCTTCAACATGATGTCTCCCCTGATCTGTTCATCTACAGTAAGCTTTGGGATCACTGGTACTTCCTCGCTGGACGAAAACACCATTTCCTTTTGAAAAGAAACACTAGCTGTTGTGGCCTCTTTTTCCTTTAAAACAATGCTATCTAGTGAGTGGCCTATTTCTAGGAAGTAGTTTTGGACAATTTCTATTTTGGAAAGCATGTCATGTTGTTCTTCTTGTAGTTTCTCATGTACCTCTAGTACTTGGGCTTGAAATGATTTTATATTCACAACTTGTCCTTCAAAAGACTTCAACTCAGCCTGTAGCTTTCTCACTAATTCCTCCTGCCGAATAACCTGTACTTGACTCATTTGCATCTGCTTGTTTGCTTCATATAAACTAGATTTCAACAATTGCATTTCATGTTTGTCAACAGTCCTGGCGTTTTCAACTCTTTGATTTACCTCCTCTCGAATATTATTTTCTGTGTGCCTTATTTGGTCCTGTAAATGAGCTATCATTTGATTTTTCTGCTTCAGCCTTGTCTTTAGAGAGTCAAATGAGAATAAATTGGCAGTTTCCAAGGCTCCCATAGAGCTTGCTACTTATGTGGTGAAGTCTTCCTATTCTAGGTTTTTCCCATCTACGAGCACTCTGTGTTTCTTCACCATTGTGACTTCTCTCAGATGCATTTCCTATTTTAATACTGCCTTCCTCTTCTTACTGAAAAATTAGTCAAAGGAGGGTATCTCTTCTCTAGAGATAGGAGTAAGGTCACTTGCATATATGACTTGTAGAAGGGGGTTTCCAAAAGTTGATTGTATAGGAGTTAATGATGCAATAGGGCTGCCTAACTCTGAAGATTGAGTTTCTCCTGCTATTTTAGGGATATCAACAGGGATAGTCGATGATGAAGGTGGAATCATTTGATTCGACTTTGAAGGAGTCTCGGATTTAGAACTTGTTTCAGACCCTGGATTCTATAATTGTGAAGTTTCTACCTTTTGTGAAGATGCTTCATTCTTCTTCGTATTTTCTTCTGCAGTCTCTTTATCATGAGCCTTTGATTCGAAACCCGGGGGAGTATTTTCTTGAGCTGGGGGAGGAGTTGTTTATTCTCCTTGTAGTATCTTCGACAAACCAATTCGCTTGTGCTTCTGGAAAGTCAGAAAGCTGGTCTATAGGTCGGGTGATAATGCATGAACCCTGTCTAATATTTCCTCATAGGTTTTGTCTCCCTTGAACATGTCATCACAGGGAGAAGCTTCATGTTCATACATGTTCATATTGCAGTGAGTAAGATGATTTCCTACAATTTGATAAGGGTCATGTTTTCTGAGTTCAAGATATACCAATTTGATGTCTTCCAATGCTGCAGCTTCAACCTTGAAATGACCAATGTTAAGCAGTGAACACTTCCCAATCTGTAAAGGAAAAAACGACCATATTTGAGATGCTTTAATTTCAGTGCCGATGCCACCTGTTACTATTTGCTAGTCCACCTCCCTACACACTATTCTGTCGGGGAGGAATTTGGGAAGTGCGTGAGGAGGAATCGAGCACTCGAAAACCCTGACATAGGAGAAACCCTCTTCTATAAACCAATCTGCAATCACCTTGAGGTTTCCTATGATTGACTCTGAAATACGTGGGGGTGCATAACCATATAGAATTTGGTGCAAAGGTATCACCACGTAGTGACAGATGTCGTAAAAGAAGTCTTTAACATTCTCCTCCCATAGTTTAGAATGATAAACATGAATGGGCTCCGTGTAGGCTGGGTTCCAGCTCCAGCTCATCAAAGGGAATGGAGTCATGTAACAAACCACATCCATAATATAGACAAACATGTAAAAATATGCAGGTCGACCTTTCAATTTTTCTGTTTGGTACTCTGTAACCTCACTAACTAGATTATCTGATAAAATTTTACCCCAGTTGAAACTGTAACCATTGGCTACTTCGTGCATAAGTGGCACCCATCCTGCAGAGAAATGCGTAGCATTTTTCCTCCCGAAGAGTCTACATAGAATCAGATCTATATAAACCAAGTATTTTTTTAGAGAAGCTGTGGCATAGATGCCATGGGTATCGTCTCTAAATCTTGCTGGAATTCCCCACCAGTCTTTAATTATATTTGGATATGTTTGATCAAATTCTGTGCACTCCTTTCTTTGAAATTTAGCTATGAATTCGACATTATAAATGTATTTAGAAGTAGGGGGTAGTTTGTACATTACTTGGATGTGCTTGGGTTTGAACGAGACGACGATGACCCCTTGTTTGTTTTGAATGCTCCTTGTCGGAACATCGGTTTTCTCTAAAGCCCAACATACCATGTCATTATATGGCATGAGTCTCGGTCGTGTGGTTATTTTGTGCAGCTCGGACTCTGCTATGTCTCTGAGTTTATTTTCATTCCTTTCATTCCCGAAATCGTCGGGGAAATTCCTAATTTCATAGTCCAAACTCTCAAAAATCTGCCTCCAAGATTTGATTGAATCCACAACATGTGGCGTACTGTCTGATACCACATCGTGATCCGGATTTGAGCTTCCACCTGCTTCTTCACTCTTCTTAGGTGCTTTTCTGGGTGCCATGGTGTCTGTGCTAAATGAAAACCTGTTGCAAAGAAGAAATGTGTGGGTTCTTCTAAATATAACTCACTCCTAGTCTGAAAGTGAGAATGAAATTTGAAATAAAAGACCTTTATTTACCTTTAACTTGTCTTAAATTTATCGTACCGAAAAAATTAAATGCTTTAAAGGATATGGTACACCTGGAGATACGCACTCTATGTTTAAAATATCTTCATTAATATGTTATAGATATTGCCACATATCGATGATTCAAATTCAAGATTTCAAAAGGAATGTCATCAAGAACTCCCGAATGGCGAAATGTGAAAAGTTATTTAACAATCCTTAACACGTTTTAAAATTAAAATAATCTGTGTTTAAACGCTTAATTCTTTTAGGATTTCGTGTTTCAGAGTTTCGAACATCGTGTCCACAAGAGGTATGATACAAGTGAATCTGAATAGAGAAACCACGATGGGATGCATTTAGGTGCTAACCACTTGTTTTAACCCTTTAATTAATCACGATTAGAGGTTAATCTTTACTTTTCGTGGGCTGGAGTATCGGGACTCCGATGAATCTTTAACGCAAGAAATCCTGAATCACGAAATAACGATGGGATATATTTTCATTGAACCTTCTTACTTCTTAATAAACATAGAATTAGACTTTAAGAACTTCGTGACTTCGGGAATCAGGGTTTAAGGAGACTCAGGGTCGACTCTTTGATTTCCCAGATTGCGACCGATTAATGATCTGTTAAGTGTGTTTAAAACTTAATTAATCATGATTAAAAAGGTATTTTGTGAAAGCGCGACGGGACTTGAAAAGCTATTTAAGTTTGAGATGGCTGAAAAAGAACATGTGAAAGGCTTAGAAGGTCATTAACACCTTTTCGAGACTTTGGTACTGGGAATTTGGAATTGCGATTAGAAAGCATACTTTGTGAATAGCCAAACTCCGAAAACTGAAAGTCCTGAAAGACCTTTTGACTTCTTTTTTGAGCTAAGGGCAGCTACATAATCAAGAAACAAGGAGGTTTGGATTTAGAGAAGAAAAAATAAGTCTCCATCGAGGGATCTCATCTCCCTGTGGGACGAGAAGAACAATAGACCATGTGCCTTTATTGGGTAAATGGAGTCATCGCTTAGATCTTGCGAAACGTTTTCGAAAAGCGGGTAAAGATAGAATCAAAGGTTTGACCTTTACCTATGAAAGCTTCCAAAACTTATTCGTTTCCTGATCTCAACCTTAGTTTCTCCTATGACTTCTCCTTTCTAGAAACTAATTTCGGCTCTGTTTAAGATAATCAAAACAACCTTAGGAATTCTAACAGTTTCTGTAGATATTTCTTTCATCAAGTCAAAGTAATTTTGGTATTTTTTAAAATGGGGAGGCCTGCGTGAACTTGGGATGTAGACCTGGTCGAAAATGGAACTGGTTACCAGAGTACAATGAAATTCATGTATAACAGCCTTATAAATATCTTAGACATTGATTCACTGCCAGCGAGCCTGTTCAGTACCCCGGTGAAGTTATCTGCTCCCCTTCATTGAATTTCCTTTCACCACTTCAGTCTGTAGATTTTCATTTAAATGCTGAGATGAGGGCAATCATTTAATGAATTTCCTTTCATCATCTCTTTTTTGGACTAGATGGGGGAAATCAATTGTGAATTTCCTTTCACCATTTGTCTTATAATTTTGTTAGATACGTGAAGTGGGGGCAATCAATTTGTATAAAGAATACTAGGGGTGATATCTGTAAACAATTTTGGCAACATGGGTCTGTTAACTCACTTTGATTACTCTGGACAAGTCTTCTTTTGACCTTCAAGACATCTTGGTCTGCAGGAAAATTTAAGGGGGGATGTTCATTTCCAGGGATATTCTTCTAAGAAAGATTCACCATTTGAAGCCTGTTAAAAGAACTAAGAGAGATAGGACTAACTTATACATACTTTTGTTCAGTAGTAGTCCGAAGAGCCACAAGGACTTGTCCTTTTTCTAAAGATTCGTTTGTTAGCTTTCAGAGGCAAAGGATGACCCCTCCTTTTCTATGAAGGCCATGGGTAAACATCTGGAGTAACCCAAGATTTGGACAGGGTGACAGAAGAGGTTTGAAACTTCATAATCGTGGTTATTATAACACAAAGCCGACTTTTGAAAAAGTTCTTTAAATTCGTTTTACTTCTTCTATTCTTGTTTGTCTTGCCTTATTGATTCATTTCGAACAATCGTTTTTTAGATAATGTGTCTAGTGAGTAAATTCATACATATAAGTCCATTGGTGCAGTAGGTGATATTATTTGGAAGTCTAGACAATTCGTACCTTCGATTTGCTATTTCGCTCTCATCTAAATAAATGATTTATTTATCACCTCTTCTGGGATGCCTGTATTTCTGATGCACGACCGCTTGTTTGCTTCTTCTTGATGTTTCGGGTGTAGACCAGAATCCTGCAAGGAGACAACATGAAGAGCATCAGGGTTTTAAGATTTATGGGATTCAGTGTGTTGAAAATTTCATATCTCTATTCCTAGGAGATCAATAACCTGTTTTATTTGCGGTGAAAGTAAAACTTACCGAAAAACTATAAAAACAAAAAACACAAACCGGTATATAAAATGGAATTTTGGAAATTGTTTATTGCATATAGTGCTTCATACAATGCTCGTTGATAGGGGCATTGAGTATTTTACCATCCAAATTTTCTAACAGAAATGAGTTCTTCCCTTCATAAGCTAGGACTTTGAATGGTCCATACCAAATATGATCAAATTTTCCATGTTTTGCTGAGTCTTCCCTCCTAGCATCCCATTTCAAAACCAAATCACCAGGGAGGAATTCCATGTCTTTAGCCTTATGATCAAATAGTTCTTTCATGTTGTCTTGATATTTTTGCAGCCTTTCATCAACCTCAACCCTATTCTGTTGAACTTCAATCAATTTATTTATTCTTCTTGTGACATGGTTTGGTTCTTCTTTTTCATCTTGCCAAAGCTTCATCACAAGTAGACCCACATTTATGGGTAATACCACGCCAGTCCCGTATACCATTTGGAATGGAGAAGTGCTAATTGATTTCTTGGTGCCTATCCGGTTTTCCCACAGGGCGTACTTCAAATGCAAATGCCATGATTTTTTATTTTCGTTCAACACCTTCTTAATTATGGTAATTAAGCTTTTATTTGACAATTTTGCTAGCCCGTTGCCTTGGAGGTAGTATGTTGTGGAGTGACCCAATATAATATTGTACTTTTGGAAAAAGCTAATCATTGCCATAGATTTGAATGCCTGGGCATTATTTGTAACTATCTTTCGGGGACAACCAAATCTAGATAATATGTTTTCTTCCAGGAAGTCTATCACCACTGAATCTGTGTCTTTTCTAGTTAGAATAGCTTCTACCCATTTGGTGAAATAATATGTAGCGGTCAGGATCCATTTGTGTTGCACGCTAGAATGTGGATTAATCTCACCTATAAAATCCAACCCCCATTGTTGGAACGAAGCTTCTGTTTTAACCAGGACGAGAGGTAGTGCTAGGAGTTTCTACTTACTTGCAAATAATTGGCATGAATCACAGGCCTTGACTTTGGCGTTTACATCTGCGAATAATTTGAGCCAATAATATCTCGCTCTCAGGATTTTATAATCCGTTTCTCTCCACGCATGATTCCCTCCGCACACCCCTTTGTGAAGTTCATTTATGACTTTTTTGGTCTCTGATTGGACTAGGCAAACTAGTAGAAAACCCAAAGGGTATTTCCAATACCATTGGCTATCTGAAATACAATACTTCACTGCATAGAGTTTCAACGTTCTAGCTTTGGATGTAGCCATATCACCCGGGCATTTCAAAGTCAGAAGATATCATACTATATATTTGTACCACACCGAAGTTGTAAATTTTTCTTCTATACTTGTTGTAGCTACTTGGTTGTCGAGTTCGTCCATATCCAGACATCCTTCATACTCTTGTAGATTATTTGTACCGAGTGCTCTAAAATTTGATTCAGCTAGTAGCTTAGCCAAACCTTATCCTTTTATAAGCTTTGTCGGTTTCACTTCTAAATCGAATTCTTGAATCTTAGCAAGCCATCGACTTCTCTTCTCATTGCTATCAGGTTGAACCAATATTTCTTTAACAGAACTGGTGGGTGCTTATGCAATTATCTTGGAGTGTAATACATAGGTTTTGAAAGCCTTTAGTGCTTTCAACATAGCGTATGCTTGCTTTTCCATTATGTCATATTTCAATTCTGCGTCTCTGAGGCTTTTACTGAAGAATGCTATTGGTTGCTCAAAACCTTCTTCGTTTTTTTGTAGGAGTACTGCTACGATTGTGTGTTCGGATGCAAACGAGAAGATAAAAAATTGCTTGAGATAATGAGAGCTTGCCAGTGCAATTGCTTCACCTATAATTTTCTTGATGTGCACAAACGATGCTTTAGCTTCGACCGTCCATTTAACTTCGTTGTTCTTCTTGAGAATATCTGTAATCAATTTCACAATTTCAACAAAGTTCGGGATAAATATCCTCAAAAAAATTATTTTCCCTAAAAATGACTGGATTTCTTTTACATTTCTAGGAATATTTATAGTGTCAATAGCTTTGACCCTTTTAGGATCGATTTTAATTTCATCCCGAGATACAATATGGCCCAAGAGTTTACCTTCTTGCATTGCAAAGTGAGACTTCTTGGGATTTAAAGACAAACCGAATTTGTGACATTTCTCGAATGTATGCTTGAGATGTATCAAACGATCTTCATCATATTTAGAACAAATGGTCAGATGATCAAGATAAATAACCATGAATTTATATCTTTCACCGATGAAGGCAATATCCATAGCCCACTGGAAGGTAGCACCTGCATTCATTAAACCAAAAGGCACTTTATCATACATAAATGTACCCCAAGAGGTGGTGAAGGTTGTTTTTTCTTTATCGTCTTCATTTACAACAACCTGATTGTAACCGAAAAAACCATCGATCATGGACATCCTAGTCGCTCTGACTACTTTTTCTAAAACATGGTCCATTTTGGATAGCGGATAATTGTCTTTAAGAGATGATTTATTTAGATTTCTAAAATCTACACACAGTTTGATTTCTCTACTCTTCTTCCTGAATGGGACCAGGTTGCCTACCCACTCAGAGTACATGAATGGTACAATTATTTTGGCATCCAGGAGTTTCTTTACTTCCCTTTCGACCACAAACAATAATATGGGATTTATTTGCCTAAGCTTCTGTCTGAAAGGATTAATGCTTGGCTTTAAGGGAATCTTGTGCTCGATCACCGAGGTGTCATAAGTTCTCAGCTCATCACAAGACCAAGAAAATACGTCTTGATATTGCTCGAGTAAATCCACATATCTACCTTTCATCTCGGGAGGAAGGTATTTTGATATTTTTACTATTATAGGCACTTCTTTGGTGCCTATATCGCAATCTTCGACTTCATCTGGTTGAGGCTGCAATGTAGATTTCAATGGTATATCATTATGATCAAATAATATTTCTAGGGGGATTAGAACTTTAGGGATTTGATTATTTTTTATCACTAACATGTGATGATTTGCGATCTTATCTTGGAACTCTCGAGGATCCTCCCCTTCTTGCATAATCCAAGTATGATCGTTCTGGTTTTCTTGGTCGATATGTGTTTCAACAAAGTTTTCCACCATTTCGAGGAATTTTCTGATATGTTCATCATCTTCGAAGCCCTGCCAGTGTTGTATATTGTTTGGTATGGAAGGTTTGTGCCTCACCTCAATGTGATACTTAAGTTTTAAAGCTATAGGAGGTGAAAAGTTGAGGTTTCTTTAGCTAACGAATCAACTTGCAGATTTTTTGTACGGGGAATGTAATGGACATTAACTGAGGAGAATTTTTTTTCCATAAGATCCCAGGTGTAGTTTCCATAAGATCTCAATCTCGGGTGCTTGGCCTGATACTGCTAATTTACTTGTTTGACAATTAATTCCACATCTCCATAGACTTCCAAGTTTTTATGTTTAACTTTCTGGCGGCTTCTAATCCCAAAACCAAGGCTTCATACTCGCATACGTTATTTTTGTAGTCTATGTCCCACTGTAGACTGTAAGAGAAAGGAATGAAAAAATCATCTCTAGGTTCTACAAAAAGTACACCTGTACCTTCTCCTTCACATGACGAAGCACCATCGAAATACATTTTCCAGGTTCTAGTACTATATACACTTTCTTTTACCCTTTCTGTTTGATTTTTTTCTGTGAAATCCTCAACACATTCATCTATATCATCATCAATTGATAAAATACAATTTCCAAAATCTTGATCAGCGATATAAACAGGGTAATTGTTAGGACTATGTGGATCACTTACCGTGTATGCCAACCGTGTTTCCCGGTATAATCGGGTGATCTGTCCTCCGAAAATGGGAATCATGGCGTATGTCATGTCTAGATGAAGGGATCCTTCGAGATTATCACCCCAAGACCTGGATAATAGCATACCATACTTCAGAGGTATTTCAGCAATAACCACATCCATCAGAATACTTTTTACTGGGATCTGTGTAAGATTTAATACCAAGTATTTGATCATGCCTACACATTTAACCTTTCTCAAATCAAATGAATACAGGTCTCCATACGGCCCGGTAATTTCAAGGCCCAGTCTATCCATAATGGCCTTGGGCATCACATTATGCGAGGCTCTAGAATCCAACATGCAGTTATGTAGCAGTCGATCGTGCACATTTAGTGTAATGAAGAAAGGAGCAACAGTATCTCTGGACCCCTCATAATGTGGACCAAAAATTATATTGGGCTTATCATGTTCCAAATTTATAAAGTCATCTTGACTTCCCATATCTGAAAAATTCATCATTTTGGTAATTTGTTTTCGGTAAACGAGATTCTTGGCTAGTTCAACCAGAGGTATCGGTATTTTGATTTTGTTAATCTCATTTTCTAGACTGAAAGCCCCTATGGTTTTTTCGGTTTCTCTGATTGGCGCTTTGGTCTCCTTCCTTTCAGGCCTATTCATTTGCATTGCTTTGTTTTCAACTATTTTTACTTCCTATGTCTATGTTTCAGTTGTCCTGGTTTTCCCAGCTCAGGTCTCAACTGGCTTTGTTTTGGCATTTTGTGTATCTACTCCTTTTATTTGGGTGTTTTGTATCTCGGCGTCCTTTGGAGCGGGCTTGTATATTTCACCTCTTGGCAGGATTTTCTTTGGTTGAGTAGTTGCCATGTTTTTATTTTTAGTCCTTAGATTTTACTTATGTTGGAGCTCAACCATTATAGTATCGACTATTCCTTGATAGGCAGGGTCGTCCGTATTATTTATGTTTCTATCCTTATTAGACCGTTGTTCAGTGTCCAAAGACCTATCATAATATTCCTTAGTCAAATGGGGTTGTAGACAATCGTCGCCCAAACTTTTCATATCTCCTTCTAGATCCTCATATTCCTGTATGTCATTTCCTCCTATAAAATTTTCGTTTTTTAAAGGGGTTTGAACTTTTTGGTCCTCATTTTTAATCTGTCTTTTTTGTATATGAGGATTAGGGTTTCTTCTAAAATCTCTCCTAACAAATTGATCTGCTTTAGATTGATCTAGCTCCATCCTTGAAATTTTGTTTGATAGCTCTTTTTTTGACAAGAACGGTTAGGCTGCATTAAGCGGCATTCTGGCAAGACAGAATCAGAAAGTTACAAATCTGAAGAAGGTTGGTGACCTCTAACAGTGCTGCCAACCTTCTTGTGAATGTATTGGGAGACCAATCCCATCTGCTTCTTGAGCTAATTCGAGAAAATGACAAAAAATGCATACATGAGTAAATTCTCACAAACTGTGAGCACAGTAGAAGACAGAAGCAAAGCATTAAACAAAGGGGGATGGAATTTTCCCCTTAAAGTAGGGATCCAGCTTTTTCTGAGAGCCTAAAGAAATGTTGGAGGCCGCTTCCTTTTCTCTGCGCGCTTTGTTGGTCCTTCGCCCTCGGGTAAGGGGTGGAGGCGGAACTGAATTGTCTTCAGGTTCAGAAGTTTCCATAGAGCCGCTAGAGGGGTCTGAAACAACCAGACCTGCAGGGGCAGAGGGTTCCGGATCTGAAGCCCAAATTTCTCTCGCTGCTACTGAATCTGGGGGGGTGGAATCTGGAAGGATTTCGTCTGCCGGAGGATCTTCCTTAACTGCTGTTGCTTCTGGATCTAGGGCTTCATCTTCCTTCAGCGCATCAAAGATGTTTTTATATTCTAGAGTTTCCTCTGCTAAATGAGTGGCCTTCGGAGCCTGGGGTAGTGGATCCTTTCACCTTGGCTGCCTTCATCAATTAGATACTGGCTGAAAATCATCTTCTTTGACTGGTCCCTGCTCCTCAGAGGCTTTGGGGAAGCTTTTTGCAAAATGACTGTATGCATGGCACCGGAGGCACTTAAAAGGAATCTGCTCGTAGTCCAGCTCTTGGATATGGCACCATTCCCCCAGGGAGATCTTAATGGCTTCCAGAAGGCCTTTATCGAGGTTAACCTCAACACAAATATGAGAGCAGGTAAACTGATCCCCTTTCGGCTCCACACTGTCCAGGAAACGCCCAAGCTTATTTCCAATGTCCTCCAGAGATCTTTTCCCCCAGAGATGCAAGGGAAGATGAGGCAGCCTAACCCAAATAGGGGTTGTGGTGATCTTAGCTCCGGGATTGAAGTCAAGAGTCCAGGGGGCTAAGAACATCCCTCTCGACCCCATGAAATAGGGTCCAGATCTGAAAACTAGATCACGGTCCTCTGTCCTCGAGAAACTGAAGACAAAAAAACCCCTGCCTACTGTGCACCGAGAAACGTTTCCCTGTATCAGCAGCTTCCAATGATCATCCATCCATGCCTCCACCATTTTGGGGCTGGGCCATAACCCCATAAACTTTCGAATGAGGGCCTTTTCTACTAGAAAGAGGACAAGGTTGCAAGGCTCCTCTGGAGATAGCTCCAGAGAAGGGATCTCCTCCATCTTCTTAACAAAATTAGACGAGAGAGAAGGCTTGGATTTAGGTCCTGCCGAGCGGACTAATGCTTTGAATGCTTCCAAAGGATATTCTTCCATCTCAGCAATCGGATCTGGGGCCATCGTGGCAGGGCGACGACCACCAGCAAACAAGAAGACGGAGCAAGTCATAGAGGCAAGCTAAGACCACTGCTCCAAAACACATGCACGCAGGAGGAACGCTCTGAAAAACATCGATCCGTGGCCCTGTATGCAAAGAAAGCAAGGGGAAACCTGATCGGCTGCTACAGACGAAGATCCGCGCCCCTGCAATCGAAAAACTAGAGCAGAGGCAGCTAGGGTTTAGGCCCTAGCCACATTAACATTCCATCTCGCTTCATCGCATTCTCCTATTCCATATACCATTGTTACCATCATTTGATAACTCTTTTATTATCCTAACCATATCATCCATTTTATCATCTGAAGATCTCCTAGATCCTGAGGGTCCTTCCTGTTCCCTAAAACGTTTAATATCTTTGTTTCATGTTTCCACTTTTGTTTTTAATTTCTTAGAGGCCATCATATTGACTCAATCTCTATGACATCATCTTGCATTCGGGTAAGGTTGGCTTCTCTCCTTTCTCTCAATAATAGTGCGAAATCAGGATCGAAGGCTCCTACAAAGGTTACCTTTGCTGCAGGTGGAGAAGGTTTAACTTCGATTGGGATCTTGTTATATAATTTATTAAATCTCTGGATAAATTCAATAACTATTTCAGAATTTTTCTTCCTTAATGCCCCAAACTCAGTTAAATAGTATAAGTGGTCCATTATTTCCCCCCATTTTCTGAGAAAAGAGTTTTCTAACGCATCATAAGTAATATAGAACCTGTGGGAAAACCCCAAAACCAAGTCCTCACTTGCCCTTCAAAAGTTTGTACAAATAACCATGAATACACGTCTTCGTGTTCGAGACCGAGGATATCTGCGAATTGGTCGAAGAAGTTGATATGTTCAGTTGTAGTTAGGTCTCCTTCCCCGGTAAACTTAGGCATGTTTTTCATATAGTTCTCAGGTAAATCGTGAAGGGGTACTAGGAGAACCAAAGGGGCGTATCTAGTAGCTACTTTGGTGAAAATACCGAGAGGTGGGGGTTTCCCTTGTCCGCCCCCTTCTCCTCCTGCAACAACCATAGATATCCTAGGGGATTTAACTGGTAGATTATAAAGAGGGTTTTGGAAGATGTATAGAAAACCCTTAGCTTCTTCATGAGACAAAAAAAATGAAAGAGGGGGGAACGAGATACGGGGACTTGGTTCCTTCGACTTGCAAGAAATGTAAACGGGAGAGCCCATAGGCGTGGAATCTGAGTATATGGTATATTCTTTGAGACTTTGTGAGGTCGGGAAACCTAACTGAAGGGTTGGTGGGATATCAATTGATGTGCGTTTTACTAAGGGATTCTCACCTTCGCTTACGGAGGAGGTAGTCGGATGAGATTCAGATTTGATTTTTGGGAACACTAAATTCGAGTTTGTGGTCTCGGCTTCAACTGCCTTGTCCAATGTTTCTCCGAAAAGGGTTTGGGTGAGAAATTTTTGCGAAGTTAACGTTTCAAGTGGAATCTTAGCTTTAGGCTATGTGTATTTAGGCTGGTAGGTCGTAGTAGTTTTCTTAATGAAACCTCTTGTTTTTAGTATTTTTTCGGGATCGGAAACATGCTTGGTCTGCTTAGAATCTGGGTTTTTTCTGGTGTTCCTTCGACTAGATGCCAACTTACTTAGACGTGGAGTCGACAAGTGAATAATAATTGAGCCTTTAAAATGTGTTCACTCTTTGTTCACTATCAAAGAGGGAAACTTATAAATGTCGTTTTCCTAGGGAAAATAATTTCATCTCTCCGTTCCCCGGCAACGACGCCAAAAAGATGTTGTTCCAGATTTTATACTCAAGGCTTGGGAGTATAAAGTCTAGGCATTTGAAAAGAGGGTTTATGATAAAATAAGAGGAAAGAAACTCTTTAAAAGGAAAAGGAGCTATGGTTGATTCCTGAGTTGTCTTTGTATAGCTTCCAATTATTCCTGGACACTGATGTCCTGCTCAATGGCCGCCCATGAACGTTCAAGTTCAACCCGGGTAGTGGCAGTTTTTAAGATAGTGTTGAAAAGAATTAAAGCGATACTAGTCTGATCTATAAGAGTGGGTTCAATACTGGGCTGTCTTGTAACTAGTATAGTCATGGAAGAGGAAAGTCTTAAAGATTGGTTGTTTTTTAAGTTGTTGCTTCTTTTCTATATTATATAAGAAAAGTTCCCGAATTTTGAATTTACAATGTAGCAACATCAAAGGTCATTTCCTGTATCTGAGTTAAAACTGAAAACCATGTGTGGAATGGAAGAAAACATAAAGTTGTGGAACAATGTGAGGCTTCAAACAAGGAAGAATCTCACATTATGACAGAAGAAGAAAATAGACAAGGAACAAACTTTAATGAAGCATTAGATATAAAAATCTAAGTCATTCACAGGTCTTGTAAGTGTTGATAGCCTATACAGAGGAAAAATTGTGAACAATTAGATCACTAAAAAATTCAATCACCGCAATAGAGGTTGTACTAAATTGCAGCTAAGAATTCATCAAAGATACATAATAAATGATGTTAAATATGAAATAACATAAGAACACATAGCTCAAACTTGACGAGGACTGGAATCTCCAACTTGAATTTTATTAATTTTGGCAAAATGAAGAACTTTTCTGCTACAATCGGCCAAAACGAAGCCTCTGGTGTATCTTTCAAAAATGTATTTATACAAAGAAAATCATCAACCTTGGACGGTTGGTATTCTCCTAATCTCCTAGGTGCTAACGGTTACAGAATATGAAATTCGGATCGTTTTGTTCGGTTACTTTTTACTTTTTATTAGTTGTACAAAAACGAGCACAAATGCGTTACTTCATCATTTCTTTGAAACACTTCCTTCGCTCGGTCCCGAACACACGACGCACCTGTCCACAAACTGCATCAAAATTATGGAAGGCTCTGACGTATTCTTTGCTTCAAACACATATAACTTCCTCTGAATTTTGGGTAGCTCGTCTTCAATCTTTCCCTTGCAAACTTTTTCAACTGCAACTATAGATATGACTTTATTAACCACTTATCTATTTGGGCGATGTCAAGTTGTTTCAATTGTGAGATCTCGAGCTAGGCTTCATTCCAGCTCTCCTTGATATGTAGTTGATGCCTTGCAACATTTATCTATCCTAATAGCCGAGGACAATTGCCTTTACCAATGACCAATGTTTTTGTATCTAGCTGATCAAATACTTCTTCACATTCTCTCTTAACTTCTCTTGCCATTTTCATGCTTTCGGCAATATTAGTCTCCCATGTCTTCAACATGATGTCTCCTCTGATTTGTTCATGTACAGTCAACTTTGGGATTGTTGGTACTTCCTTGCTGGCCGAAAACACTACTGCCTTTTGAAAAGAAGCACGAGCTGATGCGACCTCTTTTTCCTTTAAAACAATGCTATCTAGTGAGTGGATTATTTCTAGAAAGTAGTTTTGGATGATTTCTATTTTGGAAAGCATGTCCTGTTGTTCTCCTTGTAGTTTCTCATGTACCTCTAGTACTTGGGCTTGAAATGATTTTATATTCACAACTTGTTCTTCAAAAGACTTCAACTCATCTTGTATCTTTCTCAATAATTCCTCTCGTCGAATAACCTATACTTGACTCATTTTCATCTGCTTGTTTGCTTCATCTAAACTATATTTCAATAATTGCATTTCACGTTTGTCAGCAGTCCTGGCATTTTCAACTCTTTGATTTACCTCCTCTCGAATATTATTTTCTGTGTGCCTTATTTGGTCCTGCAACTGAGCTATCATTTGATTTTTCTGCTTCAACCTTGTCTTCAGAGAGTCAACTGAGAATAAATTGGCAGTTGCCAAGGCTCCCATAGAGCCTGCTACTTCTATGGTGAATTCTTCCTCTTCTAGGTTTTTCCCATCTAGGAGCACTTTGTGTTTATTCACCATTGTGCCTTCTCTTAGATGCATTTCCTATTTTAATACTGCCTTCCTCTTCTTACTGAAAAAGTATTCAGAGGACGGTATCTCTTCTCTAGAGATAGGAGTAAGGTCACTTGCATATATGACTTGCAGAAGGGGGTTTCCAAAAGTTGACTGTATAGGAGTTAATGATGCAATAGGGCTGCCCAATTATGAAGATTGAGTTTCTCTTTTTGTTTTGGGGATATCAACAGGGATATTCGATGATAAAGGTGGAATCGTTTGATTCAACTTTGAAAGAGTCTCAGATTTAGAACTTGTTTCAGACCCTGGATTCTTTGATTGTGAAGTTTCTACTTTTTGTGAAGACACTTCAGTCTTCTTTGGATTTTCTTCTGCAGTCTCTTTATCATGAGCCTCTGATCTAAAACCTGGGGGAGTATTTTCTTGAGCTGGGGGAGGGGTTGTTGATTCTCCTTGTAGTATCTTCGGCAAACCAATTCACCTGTTCTTCTGGAAAGTCAGAAAGCTGGTCTGTAGGTCGAGTGATAATGTCTAAACCCTGTCTAATATTTCCTCATAGGTTTTGGCTCCCTTGAACATGTCGTTGGAGAAGCTTCATGTTCATACATTTTCATATTGAAGTGAGTAAGATGATTTCCTACAATTTGATAAGGGTCATGTTTTCTGAGTTCAAGATCTACCAATTTGATGTCTTCCAATGTTGTAGCTTCAACCTTGGAATGACCAAAGTTAAGCAATGAAAACTTCCCAATTTGTACAGGAAAAAGCGACCATAACTTCTTCTGAGATGATTTCAATTCAGTGTCGATGCCACCTGTTACTATTTGGTAGGCCACCTACTTGTACACTAGTCTGTTGGGGAGGAATTTAAGAAGTGCATGAGGAGGAATCGAGCAACCGAAAACCATGACATAGGAGAAACCCTCTTCTATAAACCAATCTGTAATTGCCTTGAGGTTTCCCATGATTGACTCTGAAATACGCGAGGGTGCATAACCATACAAAATTTGGTGCAAAGGTATCACCACGTAGTGACAAATTTTGTAAAAGAATTCTTTAACATTCTCCTCCCATAGTTTAGAATGATAAACATGAATGGGCTCCATGCAGGCTGGGTTCCAGCTCCATCTCATCAAAGGGAATGGATTCATGTAACAAACCACATCCATAATATAGGCATACATGTAAAAAGATGCAGTTCGGCCTTTCAATTTTGCTGTTTGGTACTCTGCAACCTCACTAGCTAGATTATCCGATAAAATTTTACCCCAGTTGAAACTGTAACCCTTGGCTACTTCGTGCATAAGTGGCACCCATCCTACAGGGAAATGGGTAGGGTTTTCCTCCTGAAGAGTCTACATAGCATCAGAGCTATATAAACCATGTATTCGTTTAGCGAAGCTGTGGCATAACTGCCATGGGTATCGGCTCTAAATCTTGCTAGAATTCCCCACCAGTCTTTAATTATATTTGGATATGTTTGATCGAATTATGTGCACTCCTTTATTTGAAATTTAGCTATGAATTTGGCATTATAAATGTATTTAGAAGTAGGGGTCAATTTGTACATTACTTGGATGTGCTCGAGTCTAAACGAGCCAACGATTACCCCTTGGCTATTTTGAATGATCCTTGTTGGAACATCGGTTTTCTCTAAAGCCCAACATACCATGTCATTATACGGAATGAGTCTCGGACGTGTGGCTATTTTGAGCAGCTCGGAATCTACTATGTCTCTGAGTTTATTTTCAGTCCTTTCATTCCCGAAATCGTCGGGACAATTCCTAATCTCATAGTCCAAACTCTCAAAAATATGCTTCCAAGATTTGATTGAATCCACAACATGTGGCGTAGTGTCTAATACCACATCTCCATCCGGATTTGAGCTTCCACCTACTTCTTCACTCTTCTTAGGCGCTTTTCTGGGTGCCATGGTGTCTGTGCTAAATGAAAACCTGTTGCGGAGAAGAAATGCATGAGTTCTTCTGAATATAAGTCACTCCTAGTCTGAAAGTGAGAATAAAACTCGAAATAACAAACCTTTATTTACCTTTAACTTGTCTTAAATTTATCGTACCGAAAAAATTAAATGTTTTAAAGGATATGGTACGCCTAGAGATACACACTCGATGTTTAAAATATCTTCGTTAATCCATTGTATATATTACCACATATCGATGATTCAAAACCGAGATTTCTAAAGGAATGTCATCAAGATCTCCCGAATGGTGAAATGCAAAAAGTTATTTAACAATCCTTAACCTGTTTTAAAATTAAAATAATCTATGTTTAAACGCTTAATTCTTTCGGGATTTCATGTTTCGGAGTTTCGAACATCGTGTCCCCAAGAGGTATGATACAAGTGAATCCCGAATCGCGAAACCACGATGGGATGCATTTAGGTGCTAACCACTTATTTTAACCCTTTAATTAATCACGATTAGAGGTTAATCTTTACTTTTTGTGGGTTGGAGTATTGAGACTCCGACGACTCTTTAACGCAAGAAATCCCGAATCACAAAATCACGATGGGATTTATTTTCATTAAACCTTCTTACTTCTTAATAAACATAGCATTAGCCTCTAAGAACTTCGTGACTTCAGGAATCGGGGTTTAAGGAGACTCAGGGTCGACTCTTTGATTTCCCGGATTGGGACTAATTAACGATCTATTAAGTGTGTTTAAAACTTAATTAATCATGATTAAAAAAGTATTTCGTGAAAGCGTGTCAGGACTTGAAAAGCTGTTTAAGTTTGAGATGTTCGAAAAAGAACATGTGAAAGGCTTAGAAGGCCGTTAACACCTTTTCAATACTTCGGTACCGGGAATTTGGAATTGTGATCGGAAAGCATACTTTGTGAATAGCCAAACTCTGAAAACCGAGAGTCTTGAAAGACCTTTTCAATTCTTTTTTGAGCTAAGGGCGGCTCCAAATTAGGAAACACGGAGGTTTGGGTTTATAGAATAAAAAATAAACTTTGTTTCAACACCCACCTTGCAGAGACTCGGTGCATACCTGCACTACCTCTCCTGAGCTTATTAGACTTTGTCCCCGTAGTGATTGCGGGGTTCAATCTCCGCAATCAGGGATGTACTCATGTGACTCTAGGACGGTGACGAGATTATCTGGAAAAGTGCTTCCAAGGAATTAAACTAGAGCATAAGGAAATAAAGTAGATATGAAAGTTCTCAAGGAATGAACGCATACTTATAACTTAATCATTCAATACAGAAACCATTATAGGCATATAAATACAAGTCATGCATTCATTATTTCCAATTCAAAACAAAAGGCATAAAAACACTTATCAGAACCATAAGGCGTGATGCGATTGTTGAGAGGGGTGCTCGTTTCCACCCAACCATAGGCTCAGTCACTCCCAATGGATTTATCACTGGCCACCCCTGAGCTTAGGCCACAATACTTTGAGATTCAATCTCTCACTTCCAACTCAATGAAAGTTAGGGATGAAGTTTACTCTCCTTCTCCTTATACAGGAATAGATAAGGATGAAGGTTACTCTCCTTCTCCTGACTCAGTCTCTATCCTCTGTGATCAGAACTCACTTTCACTTTCAATCCTTCCTTGGACCCGAGAGTTTTCTCTCTCGTCTCTACATTCTTCACAAGCCCTCTTCCTACCCACACCATGCTTCTTTTCTTGCCTTTCTCAGCAAGATTGCATGTGGCTTGAAATCCCAGTCCGTGGTCAGGTTTGGAAGCCTTACAGAAGGGAGGTCTACCCCATCCCCTCATTAACTCTTGAGGAGGCCTTCCAACCTACCAGCCTAACTGTAATTCATTTTGGGTCAGAGGGTTGTTATGATCTTGAGCAATTAAAACCAACATAGTACTGATTTGGTGGAGGTTAACGCAATCATTCCGGGTCCCTTCCATTGCCTTTTCATTAACAATCGTGGTCTCTCTTACCACATCCCCTTCTCAGTAGTCATGCAACATGTTTCCGTTATCTATTAAAATAACAGATTTACATTCATTGACCTTCATACAAAGTTCCACCAAATCAAACATTCACACTTTGAGTTTTCCATAGTTCTTGGACAATAACGTTATATTTACAGACTGGGGGAAACAGGGTGTTACAATTCCCTCCCCCTTAAAGGAAGCATCATCCTCAATGTTATATCTATCAACATGATGGTTATGTACAGAAGTAAACAAAATCGGATATGCCTGTCTCATGGCATCTTCCATTTCCCATATAGCCTCATCTGGGCCAAAGTGTTTCCATTGCACCTTGACTTGTGCAATGGTTCGGTTCCTAAGTGATGTTTCCTTTCTATCTGGTATGCATTGGGGTTCTAGCAGAAATTCTCCCTCCAGTTCCACCTGGATCACAAACCAATCAATTATATGATTAGCATCATGTACATATTTCTTCAATAATGAAACATGGAAAACATTATATGCCTTTACTGTGGGAGGAAGTGCTATCCTATAGGCTACATGTCCCACTCTATCTAATACTTCAAAGGTTCCACAATACCGAGGTGCAAACTTGGCACATGCTCCCATTCTCAGAGAAATCTTCTGGGGTCTAACTCAGAGAAAATTGGCACGTAAATTTTCTGTCGGTCCTGAGCAATTTTCAGATTTTTCCTTATTTGCACTACTTGATGTTCCATTTCTTTCAGCATATCGATTCCAATTGTAATTTTGTCCACTGGATTACTCCAACTGATTGGAATCTTGCACTGTCTACCATAGAAGACTTCAAAAGGGCTCATCTTCAAGGATTCTTGATAACCCTTGTTGTAGGCAAACTCTACCAATGGTAGGTAGTCTTCCCACTTCTTAGGTTGATGCATTACATGCATCCTTAGCATGTCCTCTACTATTTGGTTCACTCTTTCTATTTGTCCATCGGTTTGAGGGTTATAAGCTGTGATGAATAGCAATTTTGTCTCCAGACTGACCATTAGGGATTTCCAAAAGTTTGAAGTGAACTTGGTATCTCTTTCAAATACAATTTCCTTGGGCATGCCATGCAGTCTAAATATCTCCTTCATGAAGATGTTGGCAATATCTATGGCCTTGCAAGTTGATTTGACATGAATGAAATGAGCAGACTTAGTTTGTTCACCATGACCATGATGGCATCATTTTCTTGGTCGACTTTGGTAATCCGGTGATGAAATCCGTGAAGATGGTTTCCCATTTCCATTCTAGGATCGGTAGGGGATGTAATAATCCTGCTGGATGTCGATGCTCTAGCTTAACTTGCTGCATTCTAGGAATGTAGCTATATAGTTAGCTATGTTCTTCTTTAACCCAGGCCAATATAATTGTTTCTTAGTGGTCGTGATAATCTTTTGATATCCTGGGTGACCAGTATATGGTATCTTATGCAGTTCATCCATTATGAACCTCTTCAAGTCGTCACAGTTCAGAATATACAATCTGTTTCTGTAAGTCAACATCCCTTCTTTGAGCATTTGGTAATCTTCATACTTTAGTCCTACAGGCTCTTGTATTACGTATGAGGTCATGGTCTTGAAGAATGTATCTATATTTTGTGCATTTCTGACTCTTTCCCTGACATCCATTTCACAGGTGCTTACTGTTGCCAGATGAATCATTTTTATACTTTTGCTAAGGGCATTGACCACCCTATTTTTCTTTCCTTTGATGTGTTTGATTTCAAAATCAATCTCACTAAGAGGATCCATCCACCTAGCTTTCCTGGCATTGAAATTTGGTTGATCAAACATGTGCCTCAACCCATAATTGTCTGTCATAAGCACAAATATCCTTCCTAGGAGGTAGTGCCTCCACATTTTTAAAGCATGTACTATGGCAGCCAACTCTAGGTCATGGGTCACATATTTGATCTCACGTTCGTTTAATTTCTGGGACACGTAGCAAATTACATGTCCCTCTTGCATAAGGAATCCTCCGAGTCCTTCCTTGCAGTTATATGTACACACGAGGAAATCATTACCCGGGTCTGCAATCTTCAACACGAGTGCATGGGTCAAGAGGTATTTCAGTTCCTGAAATCTTTCTTCACATTTTGATGTCCAGATGGATTTGATCCCCTTTTTTTGAAGGGCAATGATTGAACAACCAATCTTGGAAAATCCTTTTATGAACCTTCTATAGTATCCTGCTAAGCCCATGAAGGATCTGATGTTTGATACATCCTTTGGGGTAGGCCATTCCATAATAGATCTGATCTTATCAGGGTCCACTGCCACGCCTTCTTTAGAAATGGCATGGGCTAAATAATGGACTTGCTTCTGAAAGAAGTTTCACTTTTGTAAACTTAGCGTAGAGTTGATGCTCTCTTAATACTTGAAGTACGAGTCTAATATGTTCTTCATGATCCTCCATGTTCTTGGAGTATATTAGGATATCATCAATGAAAATCAATACAAATTTGTCCAGAAATTTGTTGAGTACATTTTTCATCAAGAACATAAAAGTGGCGAGGGCATTGGTTAACCCAAATGGCACCACCATGAATTCATAGTGACCATACCTCGCTCTGAAGGATGTTTTGTGGATGTCTTCATCCTTAATCCAGACTTGGTAGTATCTAGTCCTTAAGTCGATCTTAGAGAAGATGGAAGCACCTCCTAATTGGTTGAACATGTCATCGATTCTTGGTAAGGGGTACTTGTTCTTTATGGTTGTCTTATTGAGTTGTCTGTAATCTATGCACAGTCAGAGTGTGCCATCTTTCTTTTTCTCAAACAAGACGGGTGCTCCCCACAGAGATACACTGGGTCGGATGTAGCCTTTGTCCATCATCTCCTTTAGTTGTAGCTTGAGCTCAACCATCTATGGCGTGCTCATCCTATATGACGCTCTAGATGCCAGTACCGCTCCTGGTGTAAGCTCTATTGAGAAATCAATATCCATTCTCGGAGGTAGATCTGGTACTTCTTCAGGGAACACGTCCTTGTATTCTCTTAATATGGGGTGGTATTTTAGGTTTGGTTTGTCGTCCTCAACAGATTCCAACACCTGTATTGCATATAAGGAACACCCTTTTCTGCAATACTTCTTCATTTGAAGGGCCAATGTTTTTCTCACTGAGATAGGCTTCTGAATCCCTTGGAGGTTCATCGTCCTCCCTTATTCATTTACACATTATAAAGTTTTATGATAACAATACACTCTAGTTTTATAATAATCCAACCAATCCATACCAATCAAGAAGTCATACGAACCTAGGGGAAGTATGTTAAGGGTCGCTTGGGTGGGCAATCCACCCATGATGAATTGATAGGCTGGTATGGCCTCTGCCACCTTTCTTTTGGTCCCAGTGGCTAATTGCACCAACCACGGTTTAACATGTCTAATTGGTTGCAGTTTACACTTATCAACAACCTGAGGGGACACATAACTCAAATTAGAACCCGGATCAATTAAAATAGAAACTATATGGTTAGCGATCATACCTTCCAGTTCCACTACTAAATCTTGGTGGTTGGCTTGACTATTGTCCAAGGCTGCATAGATTCGTGGCATGCTCCTAGCCACATCAATGACGGTGGTAGCTTCTTGGATATTGTAGACTCTCTTACTGTTCTGTAGTCTGTGTGGGTTGTCCCTCAATTTATGATCTTCTCCATAACCCCAACATTTTAAGGGTTCCTTCTTGAGGTTATCGGTCTTTGTTGGGACTGTCATAAAAGGTTTATTTCCACTTTGAGAGGGGAAATTTTGCTGATATACACTTCTAAAAGGAAGGCTCCCTCTATAATATTTTCCAAAGTTCTTAAATCTTGAGGATTTAAACCCTTTCTTCTGTAATCCCAAACTATTCTTCTTCTTCAAGTCCTCGTGGGGTCTGGTCTTATTCCCAAATTGTTCATAACAATACCTCACCTTCCTGACAGCTTCTTCTAAGGTCTTTGGTTTGTCGAACTCAATCCTATCCCGGTAGGTCTGAGGTAACCCACTAATGAACTGCTGCATTTTTTTCTTTTTCGTCTTTTATGTAGGGTACATACCTCAATAGTTCAAGGAATTTATTGACAAATTCATCTATGGTGAGCTGCCCCAACCGGAGCTCATAGAATTCCTTAGTTTTCCCATCCATGTATTTTTCTGACAGATATTTCTTCCTAAATTATTTCTCAAACTATTTCCATGAAAAGTCCTTCTCATGAAATCCTTTCACATTCCGAAGGTCTTCCCACCATATGGAAGCCTTTCCATTTAGGTTGAACATGGATATTCGAGCCTTCAAGTTTTCAGAATAGTCATGGACTCTAAAATAATTCTTTAAACCAAGCAGCCAAGAATTCACCTCTTCTCCCTTCTTAATCTCTCCATTGAAAGAGGGTGGTTTGAATTTATTGAAATATTTAGGACTATGGGTTTTGGAATGCTTTTGTTTCTTTCCTTCCTGTGAGGATGTGAGCCGACCTTGCTACTAGACGATCCTTCAGAGTTGTCAACGTCCTTTCCACAAGACTCTCTCGATGAGTGTCCCCTGCCTTCAGGTTGGACCTTATTAGCGGTACTTCTTCCAGTGGGGTCACTTAGGGATTCATGTTTTCGGATCTCAGGTGGACTCTGACTTCTCTTCTTGTGTCGTTGGTCCACATGACTGGTTGCGGGTTCATGCTGCAGTTTCCTCTGTATGTCAGATAAGATCTGTAGTAAGACTACGTTAATTTATGTTTGTTTCTCTTGCTCCTTTATCAATATCTCGTTGTCGGCCTTAAAACTACGTAACTTGGCCCTGAGGCTCCTTAGAGTTTCAGCCAGATCTGGAGGGGTTTTGCATCGCCTTGCTTTCGTCAGATTCTTCATCTCTATTGTGGGAGCCATCCCCCACTTTGTGACATGTCACCATCCTTTAGTCTTGGAGTTTTCCTGTGATTCACTGACTGCTCGAGTGTTGAAAAAAACACTTATTGTTAGCTAACATTATATCAGTTTATGAACAATACACGGTTCAATTTCTTAAATGCACACACACAGTAGAAAGTTTCACTCTTTTCTTTAATAACATTTTTAACCAAAATTTTAAGAAAGAGGCAAGGTAGGGTGTCACTCCTTTAAAAGTACTCCATATAGTGTTTTTAAGTGACTCATCCATAATCCCAAGAAGGCCAAGTGTTGTAACCATTCCCTGATACCATTTTGTCACACACCCATAATGGGGCATAAATAAATTTCGCTTTTTCTTAACTTTCTTTAGTTTCCCCTTTCTTCTGTTGCAGGTTCTTCTAATTTGCGATTCTTTCCTGAGCCCCCTTTTTGAAGGGTTTGAGCAATAGGTGATAGATTTCCATGCTATCCCCTTCCTTCATATGTCCTCAAGCTGTGACCACACTCTCCCACAATCCAACGGTCCTTATCTCCTCTTTGCGTTTCGTGACTTTGGAGGTTGACTTACCTCTGTTTCCCTGATTATTTATCGATATTCACTTTCTAGATGAACGGTATGGATCCCTCCTTCAATCAATGGTTATGACCCTTTCGCGAACTCGGAATTCACGAGTTGTGAGTCAATGAAACGTTGACTCCTCGCCACGCATCCCTTCTCAATGGACGGCTAGGATCAAATCGTCGCTTCGCGTATCGGGCATTTGGATGTGATTCAACCTCGACTCTTCTAATACATGAAATCCCAACGACGTTATATCAACGGTCCACAATATCTCATGATCTGACGGTCTAGATCCTTTCTCGCGAATCGAGTCTTTCCCAATTCCCCGATCTCCCAAAATTCACCCACGTCAAATCAACGGTCCGCAATCCTCCGTGATCCAACGACTGTGATCAAATCACGAGTTTGTGTTTCACGAGTCATCACAACTCTTTCCTTTGACTTTCCCGATGTGCGAGTCAGAGACATGCCGATAATCTGCCACCTGTCCTTCCCAGCACCAACAACTAGGATCAGCTCTACTCTTTCCCTTGCGAATCTTCCGAAGTCCGAATCCTCAAACTCTCAAATCTGCTGCCATCTATCTGCCCTGACGATGGATAGTTCCGATGATTTCAGAACTTCGGGACTTGGAAAAGTCCATTCTCTTGTATACTTTCGAAGGGTTTAACCCTCGTGCGCCTTTCCTGGATCCAATGACTGTTGGTCCTCGCACTCATATTTGACGGCCCAGATATGATCTCCTGCTACGTGTTCTTCTAATTGTCTGGATGTGAATTCCCATAGTCCAGATCTCTCATAGTGCTCGATCCAACGGTCACTGCTGCTCCTCCTCCTAAGATTTCACTTTACTCCCTGACTTGGAATATTTTAGATGTTCTGAAGGCCTCGACCATCGATCTACCTCCTGTGAGCCTTGATATATGGGTCTCTACTTCTGCTTCCCTTCCAGAGGTTACAAACTTGAAACAAGTTCACCTCTTGGACCTCATTTATTCTCTTAAAAAGCGCTTATCTCTTCTGATCTTGGTTCTTAGAGGATTTGGAATTCCCACATACTCTTGCGTTAATCTGCTCATGTCAAATCAACGATCTATGACCTTCCTTGACACAATGATCCATTTCACATCGCAACTTCGGGTTTCGAAAGTTTAGTCGTGCCAACGTGCGGATCTCCTGATGTGCAAATCCCCGATCTCACCAATCCTATGGTCAAGGAGGGTCCCGATGGATCCTTATATCTAAGGTCCATATCACGTCGCAACTTCGGGTTTCAGGAGTTTAGTCGTGCCAATGTGCGAACCTCTCGATGTGTGAATCCTCGATCTTGCCAATCCGACGGTCAAGGAGGGTCTCGATAGATCCTTAAATCTATGGTCGATATCACATCGCAACTTCGGGTTTTGGGATTTTAGTCGTGCCAATGTATGAACCTCTCGATGTGTGAATTTGCAAAGACTTAAGGAGTCGAGGCGTTAACGCATGTGCCCCTTATTCAAATCTAACGGTTGCGACTGACCCTGGGTTCTCCCGAACGAAAATCATCTGTTCATATTCTAAATGAAAGGATATTCCCTTCTGATACTTGAACCTCACTATTCTTGCTGATATTTGTTGGCTCTGAAGGAATTAAGATTTTTTCACTCTTTCTTTTGAACGTAACACTTGGAAGCATTCTTCCGCGCACTCCTTACATTCATTCCTCAACTCTAGGACTTAAGATGGTATCGATCTCTTCCCACCTTGAAGAGACTCAGTGCATACCTACACTACCTCTCCTGAGCTTATTAGACTCCATCTGCGCAGTGATTGCGGGGTTCAACCTCCGCAATCATGGAAGTACTCACACGACTCTAGGATGGTGACGAGATTTTGTGGGAAAGTGCTTTCGAGGAATTAAAATAGAGCATAAGAAAATCAAGAAGATATGAAAGTTCTCAAGGAATGAATGCATACTTCTAACTTAATCATTCAATACAGAAACCATTATAGGCATATAAATACAAGTCACGCATTCATTATTTCCAATTCAAAACACAAGGCATAAAAACACTTATCAGAACCATAAGGCGTGATGCAACTGCTGAGAGGGGTTCTCATTTCCACCCAACAATAGGCTCAGTCACTCCCAATGTATTTATCACTCTCCACCCCGAGCTTAGGTCACGATGCTTTGAGATTCAATCTCTCACTTACAGCTCAATGAAAGTTAGGGACGAAGGTTACTCTCCTTCTCCCTATACAGGAATAGATGAGGATGAAGGTTACTCTCCTTCTCCTGACTCAATCTCTATCCTTTGTGATCAGAACTCACTTTCTATTTCAATCCTTCTTCGGACCCAAGATTTTCCACTCTCGTCTCTGCATTCTTCGCAGGCCCTAGTCCTACCCACACCACATTTCCTTTCTTGCCTTCCTCAACAAGATTGCGCGTGGCTGGAAACCCCAGTCCGTGGTCAAGTCTGGAAGCCTTATAGATGGGTGGTTTGCCCCATCCCCTCATTAACTCTTGAGGATTCCTTCCCACCTACCAGCCTGACTGTAATTCATTTCTGGTCAGAGGGTTGTTCTGATCTTGAGCAATTAAAACCAACATAGTACTGGTTTGGTGGAGGTTAACATAACCATTCTGGGTCCCCTCCACCGTATTTTCATTAGCAATCATGGTGTCTCTTACCACATCCCCTTCTCAACAGTCATGCAACATGTTTCCATTATCAATTAAAATAACATGATTTACATTCATCGACCTTCATACAAAGGTCCACCAAATCAAACATTCACACTTTGAGTTTTCCATAGTTCCTGACCAATAAAGTTATATTTACAGACTGGGGAAAATAGGGTGTTACAATAGTAATTGAAATAAGCACATGAAAGACACATGTCTTAGGAAAATAAACATCAACTACATGTAGACCTTCCACATTCCTCCCAGCCTTAGAATGCACTTCTCATAACTCTCAGCAATGGGTCACCCCAGAGCTGGGGATAAACTCTACCAGGGAAAAGGGAATACTAAGCCATTCCAAGGCATGATAAGCAACATAATTGTCCCGCCAAGGTGCCAATTGCTACAACTATCCTACAGTCTCTCATTCCCCACATGCCTATCCCACCCTAGGAAGTCTGTCCCTTCTCTTCTCAATAGTCCCTCGGCTGCCCCACTTCCCTTCCAGGGTTTCAACAATAGGCCAAACATGAAGTCTCAGAGCCCCGTAGCTATTTCCCAACATACCAAGGAACAACTCCGAGTAGTTTCCCTCCTAGAGAACTACTTATGGGCCTGACAACTTGCTTCTTCTGTAATACAACCTGAAAACCGCTTCTTCCATTCAGCTCTCGTGCTAAAAATACAAGTATAAGTTCCTTGTTACATTCTAGTACCTTCCAGTATGACTAAAAGTTTCCTCCCCTGAAAGAATAGTCCCTCTTGAACATAGTATTCCCTCACAATATATCCACAATTATATATATGCATGTGTCTTTTAAGACACTTGGCACTCCAAGGGACTCCCTTGTCCCTACTTTCGAGACTTAGGATATATATTAATATCCATTAATTTAGCTTAAAGGAATAATATTATAATATTCCATTAGGATTAAGCCCCCTAGCTTATCCCCTTCCTAGATTCTTATCCCCCCTTTCCCTTTCTAGTGGAGTTTAGCCGCCCATACTCTTTTATGTGGTCAGTCTACAACAATGATGTGTTTTCATAAATAATATGTGTGTTTAAATATTACAAAATTAGGCTCACTGGCATTTAGCATCCAGGCTCTTTGGCCTAATAACAACATAGGCACCCTCACACAAAGTACCCTGGCTCACCAACCTACATGTTCATTTACATTTATATGTACAATTAGGGTTTGGCCTAGGGGTATTACACTCTTGTTGCATTGTAGTTGTAAAATTCTTACTCATTAGTTCAATGTTACTACCAAAAATAATATCATCAACATATACTACAATAATTAACAGGTCATTACCTTCATCCTTGATGTATAAGTTTCTATCAACTGTTCCCTTTTTAAAACCTTGTCGGTGTAGATGCTTGTCAAGTCTGTAATACCCAGCTCTAGGAGCATGTTTTATCCCATACATGGATTTATTTAATCGACATACATAATACTCTTTGTCATTTAGTTGAAACCCCCCTGGTTGCTCCACATAAACTTCTTCCTCTAGGTCACCATTCAAAAAGGAAGATTTGACATCCATCTGATAAACTCTAAATTTTTCGTAGCATGCAAAAGCCAAAACATCCTAATAGCTTCAATTCTTGCAACAGGGGAAAAGGTTTCTTCAAATTTCACTCCTTCTACTTGAGCATATGATTTGCATACTAGTATGACCTTGTTTCTAACTATTTGTCCATCTTCATTCAACTTGTTTATGTCTACCCATTTGGTTCCAATTACATTCTTTTTTTTGGGTCTTGGAACAAGATCCCAAGTTTGATTTTTTCTTATTTGGTCTAGTTCTTCATTCATGGATTTAACCCAGTGATCATCTTGACTTGCTAGCACAAAGTTTTGTGGTTCACTCATGGATACCAATCCAAAATGTTCAGAGCTAGATGTATTTATAAGTTTTCTTCTAGTTTGTACACATGCTTCCTTGTTTTCAAGAATTTGACTTTCTGGATGATGTTTTTGAACATACCTTGATGGGGTCTGTTGGTACTGATATTAAAATTAAGGCTCAAAGAGTAATGTCAGGCATCATGAATGTTTAAAAGGGTATTTTAAAAGAGTGTTTTTTCTACCTTTAGTTATATAAGAAAAATCCTTAAATGAAATTAATAATAGGACAATACATATGCCGTATTTCGTTGTCTGAGTCACAATTATGATATCAAATGGTGTGGGATAAACTTACAAAACTGTTAAACAAAGCTAGGCATCAATGGTATATGAATCTCACCTTGTTTGCAATAGAAGAAAACAAAGAGTGCACCCTTGAACAAGATATGAGATGCAGTAATTCAAATAGCTTACAGGTCTTGTATTACTGATCCAGGAGGCTCCCCAGGCTCAGAAAATGCTCAAAAACCAAAGTTCTCGAAATGGAATGAAACCAATTCCATCACGACGGGTTCGTCGCGCTGATTTCGACCATATATTCACTTTCTCAGACGGGCGTCGTATGCGAGAGTTATCACACTCTGATTGTATTCTCAAACAGCTAAAAAGTCAAAGGACTAAAAAAAAGTCAATGATGACGTCAACATGACATCACCAACGATACCTCATGATGCAGACGTAGACCAATGACAATGTGACAAGTGGCAACAATTGCCTGGGCAGATGTGGATGACAGATCTAATCAGAATTTGACACATGGCAAAGTTTGGTCAAATGTTGACGTGCCACGTGGCCCAGGCATGGGCAACCACATGGCACCAGGTCAGGGTCAAATAGCAAGTTTAAAAATGTTTTGGGGTCCATGGGTTTTGAACCCACGACCACTCACCAAGCCCAAGCTTTGATAAATAGTCAAACACCAACGCGCCACATATGGTTCTTATTATATGAAACATATTTTATTTTATATAAAGTGTAAATTTATGTATGGCACAAAAGGGAGGGGGCTGGGGATAAGCCCCAACCTGTGGTCTCTATTTAAAACTCATACAACCAGGAGCACGTGCTTAGCATAACCGTCCAAAAAATGGTTAGGGGGTGGATACATGCCATGCGCCATGAATCCAGGAGATGGAGCTTATCCTAGGCCAACGCTTAGCCCTTTGGGCTAGTGCTTGGCCATATGAAGTTAATCTGACCATGTTTGAGGGCGCGTTCCCAGCCCTAGGGGGCTACACTGTGTAATTTTTAGAAAAGTGGGTTTTTAACTTTACAGAATTGATTTTTCACTGATATTATGCCCATAAAATGGAGTTTTTGAGTGTTTTTGGCCATTTGAAGGGGGATTTGATCCCAAAAAGAGGCCAAATCTTGAGGGAAGTTGGGATTCCTCACATGAGCCTCAAAATATATATAAACCAGGCTTTTTGAATCCTTGAGGAGACTTTTTGATGCAGGGTTTTGAAGGGGCAGTTTGTAAATTTTGGTCTTTTCTCATGATTTGAGAGGCAATTTTTGCCATGTTTTTGAGAAGAGTTTGATGGTGCATACATGAATCTGAGAAAGGAGGTCTTGCACAATAGACATGAAGCATGTAATGTAACAACAAAGAGAATTGTAAGAGAACTTTGAGCATTTTAAAGAGCAATAAAGAGGTCCTCCACTTGGAAGCAGGCTCAGAGACGTAGCCAACGATTGGTGAACTCCATTATCAACCTCTTGTCTCTATTTCTCTTTCTTTTTTTCTGTTCTATTATCTTCATTTGCAGCATGTATATTAATGGCTGATCTATTTATTCATTAATAAGCATCAATTAAAAGTCACATTTGATATTCCGCAACCAAATAACAAGCTTTATGTATTTCGCATTCTTAACGATCCGATGCCTAAAATACATTAAAATAACTTGCGATTTATCAGTAATACCTTTGTTTTTGGATCAAGTTTATGGTATCAGAGAATTTGGTTTTGAAGGTTTGATAGGAATTGCAAGCATTGAATTCTCACCAGAGAAAAACTCAAGCGAGGAGAAGGCCAACTTCAGGCTCTTGACACAGAGATTCAAAGACGACCGCATAAGCAAGAGATGTCTTCGCCATAGAAATTGGGTCCCTTCAAATCTAAAGATGATTTCTTCGAGGCCTTTAAATTGATGCAAGCCATGGTAGAGGAGATTTACCATGAAAGAGGTTAGCGAAGGAATCCAAAAGTTGAAGAAGGTGAATCTTCGATAAGAGCAGAAGGAGGAGTTGGAGGTGGTGGACCTTCAGAACCTTCTTCTCCTTCATCCTCATCATCTAATAATGAAGCAAGTGTACATTCCTCCAAGGATAAGAAAAAAACTCATCATTCTTCTGACATGTCGTTATTAAAGTCAGATGTAAAGTTTCAATTACCCACTTATGATGGTGAATTAGATGTAGAAAATCTAGATAATTGGGTGAGACAATTAGAAGTCTATTGCAGTATACAAAATATTGTTGATGATGAAACTAAGATCCAACTAGAAAGTCTCAAAATGGGAGGCACAACTCTCATATGGTTGGAAAGTAGAGCTAGAGATGATCTTAAGAAAAGTGGTAAAACAATCTCTTCCTGGATTGATTTTGTTATTGCATTAAAACAACAATTTTACCCTTTAGCTTACATGCAACAAGAAATGATGAATTGACAATGTTTAAGGCAATCAAAAGGTCAAAGTGTACAAGATTATACTCAAACATTTCATAAGAAAGCTTTAAATTTGGGTATTTTTTTATATACACAAGAGACACTCCTAAAATATATTGGTGGTTTACATTCTTATCTCAAGCACACTATTCTTATGCTAAATCCTTCTAACTTTGATGAAGTATGTGTACAAGCCATTCACATTGAATTAAGTAAATGGAATGTTGTTGATAGTGTTTCTATAGATACTTGGCAAAGAAAGGATGCAGGGAAAAGGAAAGAGAAGAAGACAACCACAACAAGAAAGGAGAAGCCTACTTGCAAGCATTGCAAGAAAGTAGGCCATGATGAAGATCGCTGTTGGATCTTACATCCTGAGATGAAGCCAAAGAAGTATGCCAACCATGGAAGGAAGAATACCACAGCTACAAAAATTCAAGTGGATCTTGTATCAGATTCTGGTGATGAGACACAGGTTCTAGCTATGGGAATCCGAGGTATAAATTGTTGCAAGTTATATCTCTTCTAGATCAGTTGATGTAAATGCTGAGTGTAAAAGGAATGAACTTTTCCACATAAGGGTTATAACACATAATGTTAAAGTTGATACTCTTGTAGACAGTGGATCACAAGCCAATCTAATCAGTGAAGATGTTGTAAATAACTTGGGACTTGAAACTAAGTCACATCCTAAACCATATCCATTGGGATGGATATGTGGTGATAATAATTTGCAAGTAACCAAGCAATGTAAAATCAAGTTTGCAATCACTTCTAATTATGTTGATGAAGTAGAGCTTGATATAATGCCATTGGACATATGTGGAATTGTACTGGGAAGCCCATACCTTTATGATAGGAAAGCTATATTCTACATGGAGGAGAATAAATATTGCTTCAATAAAGATGGGAAAGAGTACAATGTTCGTGCTCATCGCATGAAAACTGACAGGTCTTTTGCAGTTACAGGGCAGTTAAAAAGAATAGTAAATGCAAGCAAAAACTTAACACTTATGTCTGTAACAAAACAGGGAATTAGTGATGCTAAACATGAGATGATTCAGTATGATTCTAAGAGTCATGAAGTGTCACCATGGGTACAACATGGGGTTCAACTGCATGATTTGATTATTGTTCCTGTTCAAAAGGGGAAGCATGTTTTGTCATTTTCATTTGCGTATTCAGTATTGTTGATTAGTTTGTTGTTGTTCAGTGGTGTATGGCTGCAAAGTGCGACAAAGAATGTAGATGATTGTGTGATAAATTAAATGATTACTTTGATAAACAATGCTATCTCATTTTTCATGTTTGTTGTGATTAGTTAGGTGATCATTATCTCAACAGAGAGAATGGATGATATAGGACAAAGTGGGGAGGCAGTACCCTCACTTCTTACCTGAGTAAAAGTAGACTTTTGGTGGTCCAAAATCTTCCAAAGTGGGGAGGAATGATCCAGGAGGCTCCCCAGGCTCATAAAATGCTCAAAAATCAAAGTTATAAGAATGGTGTGAAACCAATTCCATTGCGACCAGATTGTCGCGCTAATTCCGACTATATATTCACTTTCTCAAACGGGCGTTGTATGTGAGAGTTATCACACTCTAATTGTATTCTCAAATAGATAAAAAGTCAAAGGACTGGAAAAAATTCAATGTTGATGTCAGCATGACATCACCAACGAAACCTCATGATGCAGACTTGGACCAATGGCAGTGTGACAAGTGGCAGCAGTTGCCTGGGCAAATGTGGATGGAAGATCCAATAAAAATTTGACACATGGCAAAGTTTGGTCAAATGTTGAGGTGCCACATGGCCCAGGCATGGGCAACCATGTGGCACTAGGTCAGGGTCGAATAGAAAGTTTAAATTTTTTTTGGGGTCCATGGATTTTGAACCCATGACCACCCACCAAGCCCAAGCTTTGAGAAATAGTCAAACACCAATGCGCCACATATGGTTCTTATTATATGAAACATATTTTATTTTATATAAAGTGTAAATTTATGTATGGTGCAAAAGGGAGGGGGTTGGGGCTTAGTGGTCTCTGTTTAAAACTCATACAACCAGGAGCGTGAGCCTAGCATAACCGCCCAGAAAATGGTTAGGGGGTGGTTACATGTTATGCGCCATGAATCCAGGAGCTAGAGCTTATCCTAGGCCAGCGCTTAGCCCTTTGGGCTAGCGCTTGGCCATATGAAGTTAATATGACCATGTTTGAGGGTGCGCGCCCATCCCTAGGGGGTTACACTATGTAATTTTTAGGAAAGTGGGTTTTTAACTTTACAGAATTGATTTTTCACTGATATTATGCCCATAAAATAGATTTTTTGAGGATTTTAGGCCATTTGAAGGGGGATTTGATCCCAAAAAGAGGCAAGATCTTGAGGGAAGTTGGGTTTCCTCATATGAGCCTAAAAATATATATAAACCAGGATTTTTGAAGCCTTGAGGAGACTTTTTGATGCAGGGTTTTGAAGGGGCAGTTTGTAAATTTTGGTCTTTTCTCATGATTTGAGAGGCAATTTTTGCCATGCTTTTGAGAAGAGTTTGATGGTGCATGCATGAATCTGAGCAAGGAGGTATTTCACAATAGACATGAAGCATGTAATGTGACAACAAAGAGAATTGTAAGAGAACTTTGAGCATTTTAATGAGCAATAAAGAGGTCCTCCACTTGGAAGTGGGCCCAGAGACGTAGCCAACGATTGGTGAACTCTGTTATTGACCTCTTGTATCTATTTCTCTTTCTGTTTTGTTGTTCTATTCTCTTCATTTGTAGCATGGATATTAATGGATGGTCTCTTTATTCATTAATAAGCATCAAGTAAAAGTCACATTTGATATTCCGCAACCAGATAATAAGCTTTATGTATTTCGCATTCTTAACGATCCGATGCCTAAAATACATTAAACTAACTTGCGATTTATCAGTAATACCCTCATTTTTGGATCAATTACTTACATCAATTACAGAGGAAAAACTTCTTTCTTAACGAATTACTGAGATAATATGATTACAATAGTTGTGATACTAAATTGCAATCAATCACTTATCAATAATTTACGTAGGGAAATTCAAATATATGGAAATACAAGAGAAACACGTAACTTAAACTAAATAGAATTTGGAATCTCTATCTACACTTGTATTAATACTCAAAAAGGATATTTTTCTCTATTACATCCGGCAAGAAACAACCCCTAATTGATCTTGAATCTATGTATTTATAAAAAACTGTCACAACTCAAAACGGTTGGACTTATTACAATAAAAATAGCAAATATTTGAAATAAGACAACAATGTGTAGAATCTGATGAGATTCGTTGGTGTTCCTCTCGATCTCTTCGTCTACTAGAAGAAATGATTCTTTTTCTCATTCCTTTAGGTTGGACACGTCTTTCGTTTGGTCTTCTTAATAATTTGGCATAATGTCATGGTTGTTGTAGTTTTGTTTCCATTTGTCCTTCCATCTATGTTCAGTAATGAAATGACATTTTCTTACCTTCTCCCAACAGTGCTTGTTTTTACATGCTCAATACATTGGGTGCATCTATCTAAAAATTCCACCACCAACCTTGAAGGCTCAATTGTTTCATTCACCTCAACAGTGTATAATTTCCTTTCTACTTGAGGTAGCCTTTCTTGGATTCTTTTCACCTCTTGAGCTAAGGACTGGAATTGTGAACTTGGGTTGACTAACCATTTATTTATTTTAAGAAGATGAATATGGATCATTTTTTGAATGGCTTACAGAGTTTCCTCTTTGCTCCTTCTGGAATTCTGTTGATTCATTTCAATATCGATTTTCCCCAAGGTCTCCACGATACTGCTTCCCTCAAAATCAATTAGTATCTTGTCTAATGATGATAATGCTGCTTGGAAAGCGTCCTTTATCTCCCTGGATAATCTCTTGATCTCTGCCAAATTCGTTTCCCACACTTTCACGACCATATCACCTCTTATTTGTTCAGAAGGGGAAAGCCGAGGAAAATAAGGGATATTATCTTTTTGCGAAAATATCATGGATTATTGAAACTTAGATCGGGCTAAGCGAGCTTCTCTTTCCTTGATATAGAAATCCTTCAGAGAAAGGTCTACTGTTTGATAACACTTCTGGATGGCATCAACCTTCATAAAAATATCCTGCCGAGCCATTTCCAGTTTTTCATTTATCTCTAACGATTGAATTTTGAAGACCAAAATATCTATTGAGATACCTTCGTTCAATTTCAATCTAGATTTCAATTTCCCTATCAATTCATCACGTTGAGTGACTAATCCTTGGTTGGTCTGTGAACTTTGATGGATCTCCTTGAGGTTAGCCTGCAGCTGTTGGATTTTCTTCTGGTCATGAGCTTTGATTTTCTCAAAGTCTGGACTCATCTTATTCCTTACAGTCTGTTCCACGACTAGTATTTGATCTTGCAACTGTCCCACCAATAAGATTTTTTGTCTTAGTTGCTCTGCCAAATTCTCCATAGAGCATTGATTTGCAGTGGAAAAGGCACCCAATGAACCTAGAACTTCTTTCATGAATTCTGAATCATCGCGATCATTTCCGTCATACAACATCCTCTAACTTTTGGTTATTACTCCGTCTCTATAAACTGTTGTTGTTCTACTGTATTGGAAACTGGTGTGGCTGGTGTCGAAGGAGATACATCATGTCATTGCTTTAGGTAAGATTTCAGATGAGCTAGGGCCTGGGGGCTTAACTGTCCTGACAATGAGGCTTCTAACTCTTGTGCCAAAACCTCAGAGCTCTTTAGGGTTTCCTCAATATTATGTTCACTAGAATACCCACATTCAAAACTGGAGGCATAGATTCATGTGCAGGAGGAGTGGCTATCGACTCTCCTTGTAGTGCCTTTGGAAAAAAGTTTCTCTCATGTCTTTGGAAACTGAGGAAACTACGCTGTTGTTCTAGGGACAAGGTTTGGAATCTTCCCTGTACCTCCTCATAATACCTAACTCCCCTGAATATTTCGTCATATGGGGAGTTTTCATGCACATATCTTTTCATGTTGAATTGGGTCAGGTGGTTCTCCACAATATTGTGTGAGTCATGCCTTTTGAATTTGATGTCAACCAACTTGACATCATTTAGAGCTACGAACTCCACTTTGGAGTGACCCAAATCTAGTAGTGAGAACATACCAACTTGAATGGGGAATGTTGGCCAAAATTTCTTCTTTGTTGCCTTCAGCTCCTTGCTGATGCCTCCCGTTACTGTCTGGTAAGCTACTTACCTGTACACTAGTCGATCTGGTAAAAATCATGGGAGAGCATGGGGAAGAGATGAACATTCAAAAACCCTGATATAAGATAAGTTTTCTTCAATGAACCAATCTGCTAGTTTGCCCAGATTTCCCATAATCCTGTTTGAAAGTCGAGGAGGTGGGTGACCATATAGGGATATATCAACCAGAACCACTACATTGTGACAGATTTTGTAAAATAAATCGTTGGATTTTTCCTCCCACAACTTGGAATGGTAGACGTGAATAGGCTCTACATTGGTCAAGGTCCAACTCCAATTCATCATTGGGAAAGGGGTCATGAAACAGATGGTGTCCATGACATACACAAACATATAGAAAGGGGCGGGCAACCCATTTGATTTTTCCATTTTGTATTCAGTAATTTCTTTGGCCAAGTTATCTGACAACAGTTTGGCCCAATTAAAAGTGTATCCCTTGGCCACCTTGTGCATGATAGATACCCATTCCACTGGGAAATCAGTAGGACTCTTCTTCCCGAACAATATACAGAGCACCATCACTACGTAAATCATGTGAACGTCCAATGAAGCCGTGGAATAGATACCATGAGCGTCGAACTTGAACTTCTTTGGGTGCCCTCACCAGGACTTGATTATATCGGGACAACTCTTGTCGTATTGTATGCATTCCTTTTGCTCAAACTCCAGTATAAATGCAACATTATAATTATATTTAGGATTGGGAGATAGCTTATACATTACTTGGAGGTGTTATAGTTGGAAAGAACCAACGTCAACATTCTTATGGTTGATTATGCTCCTTGTTTGGACGCCAATGTTTTCCAAGGCCCAACTTATCATGTCGTTATACAACATGAGTCTTGGCCACACAACTATCTTGTGTAGCTCTAAATGGGCTATATATATGAGTTTAGCTTCATGAGTATCGTCTTATTCATCACCAGAATCTTCTGGACAGTTTATGATCTCATGTTCTAGAACCTCAAACACCTATGTCTAAGATTTAACAATGTCTATGGCTTGTGGCTTGGTGTCCGACAGAACGTTCGCATTTGGATTTGAACCCTCACCAGCCGCATCAGGATTCTTCATCATTTTCCGTGGTGCCATGATTATCGAGAAAACAAAACGAGGTTACTTGTTGCAGAGGAATTGTGTGAGCTTCTCAATCAGATAAAACTTGCTACTTTGAGGAATGTGAAAATGAATTCAAAATCCAAGTGCCTTTATTCAAATCAGATACATTGATTTTCGTATAGCTTTACTGAAGAAAAATTTATTAACCTTAATGAAAATGCCTACCTGGTGATCTGCAATCCGCGTTTGAATCATTACTGTTAATTAGTCATAAATGCCATTAATATTCAGCGGTTTGTGTTCGGGAGTTTTAAATGAGACAGAGTGGGAATTTCTCGAATCCCGAATCTATGAAGGTTAATCCCTGGATAATTGCTTTTAAAACATTAATTAATAATGTTTAAAAATATGTGTTAACTTCAAGTGTTTTGGGAGTTCGGACTTCGGGAACTTTAAATGTATCTCGAGAGGAAATCCCTGAAACCCGAAACTGCGAAGTGATTAATTATCTGGTAATCAATCTTAAGTCTTAATTAATCATATTCAATTTTAAACATTTCAAAAATTTGAACTTCAGAGATTTTAGGATACAATACAGGATAAACATCTGAACTTTGAATTGCAAAGTCATTAACTATCTCTTGACCATGATTAACTTAATTAATTAAAGTTTAGTACTTCGACATTTTGGTGCTTCGGTGATTTGTGAATAAGTTCTTTGTTATATTTCTGAAGGGTCATCTCCTGTAGTGATGTCTTAGATGATGTCATTCTAGATGACATGTCAAGAAAAGGGGATTTCCACGTGTTACTTGGAATCGTATGAATCTTCAAGCGAAGTGTCAGAGGTGGGTGCCATGTGTCAACTTAGGGAAATCTCAAGAGATACACGTGTCCTACAACTTGCGTCTTTTAAAAGGCTTATGAAAATTTGTGAGCGGACTTCTTCGGGTTTTAGAGCTTCGGGGTTCTTATTGTTAAGACTTGTTGAAATACCCGAAGCATGGAGCTCTGAAGTGACCATTATAGATTCACCTCCTTAAAGTTTAGGCGGCTCCAGAACTCTGGGGCTACTGGGATCGCTCGGTCAAAGGAGAGAAATCATAAATGACATACATTGTGCGCGCTTTATTATTAACTAATCAACAATGAATTGCATTTGAAATTAAAATGTTGTTTACCAAGCTTTCACTTTCTTTGGATAAAATCATATTTTCATTTGGTAAAATGTAAAAAGTTCAAAATTTCATAATTGTATATGTTCCAACATAGGCTCCATCTGGGGTTTGTGTCTCCCTGCGAGATGTGGAAGAATAGTAGAGAGAGTGCCTTTATTGGGTAAATGGAGTCGTTATTGCATTTTTGGGAAACACCTTTTATGGACTAATCACACACAGAAAAATCTACTTCTACCGAATCTCAGAAAAACTTCAAAACACACCTTTGGACCGAACTTCAAGTTAGGCTATATAAGACTTTCCTTTCCTAAAACTGTACTTGGATCTGTTTAAGATAATCAAAACGACTTTAACTGAAATATTAGTCTTGGGTCGATTTTGTTCGCATCAAGGTTAAGTAAATTTAACAATTTATTTAGGGAGTCCCTTGTTGGTTTAGAATGTAAATATTACCGGAAAGAGAACTAGATATCATAGTATGTTATATATACATGTATGACAACCCTACATATATCATAGATATTGCTTCACTTCCAGCGAGCCTATTCAGTACCCCGGTGAAGTTATCTACATCTCCCATTGAATTTCCTTTCACCACTTCAATTAGCACTTTTGAATTTTGTTGAGATGAGGGCAATCATTACATGAATTTCCTTTCATTATCTCTTTTGGACAAAATGGGGGAAATCTAATTACGAATTTCCTTTCACCATTTGTCTTTGACTAGATGGGGGAAATCAAATTATGAATTTCCTTTCACCATATGTTGTATATTTTAATATTTTTGAAGTGGGGGAAATCAATTTGTATGTATCATACAAGGGATGATATCTGCTTAAAATTTAACAATGAAGGCCTGTCAACAATTTTTTATTGTACTCCGAACTAAGTTTCTCTTGGTCTTCAATACACATTCACCTACATGGAATATTTTATGGGAATTTTGATTTTTTAGGGATTAACCTTGAGAGAATTAATCAGTTTAAAATCTGATAGAAGAGCTAAAGTTATCAGGATTAGCCTAGATATACTTTCTTTCAGTTAAAATCATAGGAATCATAAAGATTTTCGCCTAATCCCGTTTTGAAGGTATATTTTTAAGTTTTTAGAGTCAACGCGAAATTCTTTCTTTCTATGAAGACCAAGGGAAGGATAGCGAAATTCAGAAGTGAATAAAAGCTTAGGTATAAGTAAAATAAAATAGGAGGAGGACTCAGAGGGTTTGACGTGAAAGAATCTCATTCCCACATAAGTTTGTTTATTGATTTTCGAGCCTCCTTCTCGACCTCTTTTTATTCTTATTTTCTTTTTCTTTTTATTTCATTTTTATTTGATTCAGATAAGGCTTCAAAATTAATCTATAAATTTATACTTTTGTGATCCTTGATCAGGTGACAATATTTGCATGGGAAAAACCCCTTTTACATCCGATAAGATTTCCTTAGAATTTTAGCTTGAACTATAAGTATAGGAGTTCATACCTCAGGTTTCATTTATATTTTAAATCAAGCCAATCATTAATTCATCACATGTGTTGAGAGAAAGCAAATGTTTTGAAAAGTGAGTGTTGGATTCTGATACCTCCTCATCTCTCTTTTGAGAGTAAGTATTCTTCATGGGAACAAAATGGGAAATGTCAGAAAATTCTACAGAATAGAAATGATATGCAGTACAGATATTTTATATTTTACTTTTATGATATCAAATAAGCCTAGTTTATTTACAACAAAAGGTAAAAATTGGATAATTTACAAAGGAAAAAAAATTGCAAATTGAAACAGAAAACCAAAACCGGTATATACAATGGAAATGTGAAATACGATTATTGCATAAAATGTTTTAGGTAACGCTCGTTGATAAGGCGTCAAGAGTTTTTCCGTCGAGATTTTCTAGTAAGAAGGAATTTTTCCCCTTAGTAGCTACAATCCTGAATGAACCGAACCAGATATGGTTGAACTTTCTGTGTTTCCCTGCATCCTCTTTTCCAGCATCCCACTTTAAAACTAGATCTCCACGAAGAAACTCCCTGTCTTTAGCCTTTTTATCGAAAAGGGCCTTCATATTATCTTGGTACTTCTGAAGTTTGTCATCTACCTTGACCCTATTTTGCTGGACTTCGATTATTTGATTTATCCTTCTTGTAACATCATTTGGGTATTCATTTGCATCTCGACAGAGCTTCATCACAGGGAGAGCGAGATTGATAGGAAGGATGACGTCAGTACCATAAACCATTTGAAAAGGGGACATACCTATTGATTTCTTGCTGCCAATTCGATTCACCCATAAGGCGTGTTTTGGGTGAACGTGCGAAGCCTTCTTATTTTCTGTCAACACTTTTTGTTTATAGTCATCAGGTTCTTGTTGGATGATTTGTCCAACCCATTCCCCTGAGGATAATAGGTGGTAGATTTTCCTAACACAATGTTGTATTTTTGGCAGAAATTGACCATTTCCATAGATTTGAAAGCTTGGGCGTTGTCGGTGACTATTTTTCGAGGAAAACCAAATCTCGATAGGATGTTCTCCTTCAAGAAGTTTATTACTACCGAATCCGTAGCATTTCGATTCAAAATGGCTTCGACCCACTTCGTGAAGTAATCAATAGTAGTTAAAATCTATTTATGTTGGGCGCTTGACTGCAGATGGATTTATCCAATGAAATCTAGACCTCATTGTTGAAAGGGAGCTTCTGATTTGACTTTTGAGTTTGGACTTCGGGAACTTTAAATGAAGCTCGAGAGGAAATCCCCGAAACCCGAAACTTCAAAGTGATTAATTATCCGATAATCGATCTTAAGTCTTAATTAATCATATTCAATTTTAAACATTTTGGAAATTCGGACTTCGGAGATTTTACGATACAATATAGGATAAACATCTGAACTCCGAACTGCAAAGTCATTAATTATCTCTTGACCATGATTAACTTAATTAATTAAGGTTTAGTACTTCGGCATTTTGGTGCTTCGGTGATTTGCGAATTAGTTCTTTGTTATATTTCCGAAGAGTCATCTCCCGTAGTAACGTGTTAGATGATGTGTCAAGAAAAGGGAATTTCCACGTGTTACTTGGAATCGTATGAATCTTCAAGCGAAGTGTCAGAGGTGGGTGCCACGTGTCAAGTTAGGGAAATCTCAAGAGATACACGTGTCCTACAAATTTCATCTTTTAAAAGGATTATGAAAATTTGTGAGTGTACTTCTTCGGGTTTTGGAGCTTCGAGATTCTTATTGTTAAGACTTGCTGAAAAACCTGAAGCGTGGAGCTCCAAAGTGACCATTATAGATTCACCTCCTTAATGTTTAGGTGGCTCCAGAACTCTGGGGCTACTGGGATCACTCGATCAAACGGGAGAACTCATCAACGACATACATTGTGCACGCTTTATTATTAACTAATCAACAATGTATTTCATTTGAAATTAAAATGTTGTTTACCAAGATTTCACTTTCTTCAGCTAAAATCATATTTTCATTTGGTAAAAATTAAAAAGTTGAACATTTTAGAATTGCATATGTTCCAATAGGGTCTTTGGTTGTGATGTCTCCATTCTCTCTTCTTCCTCAAAATCCTCTTTTTTCTTGATACTCGTGCATTCTGTCTCCTTGTGGTTCATTCCTAATTGGCTCATCATATGAATTATTATGGTGTTGGTGTCTATGTGGATGAAGTGGTCTCTCATCTAACTTTACATCAATACTTTCAACTATTTTTTGGAGTATTTTTTTGTAGCACTTGTATCCTTTACTTGTTTCTGGAATAGGGGTAGACCTAGGGTTCAACACTTCAACAACGCACCAACAAAACCCTAACTACGAGCCCTTTCAGCAACACCTGCGAAGTAGATGAAGTCTTACTCGAGGTAGAGGTAGGGGGGTTGCAGGACTCAGATGTATGCAACCTCGTTGGGACACAGATCTGTGATTACAATACCCTAACAGAGCACTTAGAAGTTAACATTCATTAGCATTTAGCCCTTATTTACATCATATATTCAAACCCTAATTATAGACCAACGCAGTATTCAACAAGATCTAACACTTCCAAGCACTTAGCACATAGAAACAGATCAGATCTAGCATTCATTCACATCACTAGGCACTAAGATACTATATCAAATTCATTTAACATACATAAAGATAACAATATTAAGCATAAATCACATCAATCACACAAGGCAACCATAACACAAGATATACATGGTTCACCCCAGTGTGGGGCTACATCAACCAACTCTTCTTCTTCTTTATTATCTTATGTCAATCTTCTTACATGCATAGAGCCCAAAAACCCCACTCCACATAGGATAAGAGATCTGTGCACACCTCACCAGATCCTCCTTCCTCGAGCTAGGTTTAAGCACAAAGCTTTCTTACAATCTGCACACAAGCTTCTTAAAATCAATTTCACTTAGCTCTACAAGTTCTTAATACACATTATGCACAAAGCCGCTAGCTTCGCACTAAGCCAGTTCCACTAGGTCTCTCTCACTTACATCGCCTAGCTTTCTATTTATACATTAAAAAAGGGCCTAAACATGGGTAAACCCATGGGCCGACATCCCATACCTGTTACATAAACCCTAAACCCAAAAATTCCCTAAGAAGGGGCCAAGATCCCGCGATCTTCGCTTTACCTTGCACTTCACCTTCGACCAGCCTATCGAAGTCCCAAAATCGGTCAAACGTGACCCAAGTTCTCCAAAACTTGGTCAAGGGCCAACAGGCCCCCAACACTCACATGTGACTCATCTCGAGTCACTCTGATCTGGGTAAATCTGCCTCGAAGGCCTCGAGCTTGGATCAACATGATTCGACCTCCTGCTTAGCCAGAGCCTCTTGCTCGACAAACTCTTGAATGACCTTCTAGGTGACAGGTCCTTCCAATCAATGTTCAACTGAGGTGACTACTTGTTCTAGCTATGCACCTTGTCCTTCAATCTCCTCAAAAAGTGTGCAAGCTTCATCCTGCACTGGCTGGAGTATTTGGGTTACTTCCATGACCTTGTTTTGAATGGCATGGGCCTGTTGTTGAACCATGCACTATTACTGGGCTCTTTTCATCCTCTCGACCAATGATAGTAGCTTCAACTGCGCTTTCACTGTTGTTGCTTGTTGTTTCTCCTCCTAGAGCTGTGACTCTAGTGTCTTGAGCTCAGGGTCCTCTGCAAGGTGCTTGTAGGTCTGCGCACTTCAAATGTTGAATTGTTTGCATTCCAAGGCTAATTCCTTGATTCTCTCAACTGTGCTCCTCACAGCTTCTTCTCTTAGATCTCATACTTCCTGCGGAGTTCTTGGTACTGTCTATAATTCCAATTCTTCTATTCTTTGTTGGAGTTGTTGAATGGCTTCAACAAGCCTTCCCACTTGATTCTCCACTGGGTCTTCTTCCATATGCTCTAAGCCCGTCATAGAGAGAATTTCTCTAGTGACTGCTTCTTTAACTCCAATATTTTCCACAAGAAACGTTTCTTTCTCCCTCTAGATCTGTGCTCTATCCTCTGCAAACTTTTCCTGGAGGCCATCTTTTTCTTGTTGCGCAACACGACGTTGTTCTATGGATTCCTCTTTTGCTTGCTTCAGCACCGCTGTGGCCTATTCCTTTTCCTCCTGGACATGATGGAGGCATGCCTCCGTCGCATCTGCTATCCTTTGTAGATGTGCAAGCTCATCTCCTACTTCTATGTTCCTTGCTGACAACGACACAGTAGGCACTGTGTGGCTTGAATGGAGAGCCTGATGTATTGCTTTAAGATCTTCTTCAATGCGATCATAGATGGATTCTAGTTTTTCTTCATTGTGCTATAAAATATCTTCTGATGTATATGATACAACGACGATGATGAGGTCAACTTCATCCACCGTGAGCACATTCTACAGCTTGGGCTTACTAGCTTTTGACTTCTTCCACGATGTAGGTTTCGTTGGGGAAACCTTTCTTTTCTTAGACGTCTCTGCCTCATCAAAGGGGTTCCTAAGTGGTGTTACTTCGTTCTTCTTCTTCTTGTCTTCTTCCCCTTCTTTCTCTTATTTTTCCACTTCGTCATCTCCTCCTCTGCTAGGTGAATCTGATGTAATCTCTTCTGATGCGTTGTTTATTTCCTGTACATATTCCTTCTTTTTCTTCAAGTTATTGTTGGGTGCATCATACTCTTCGCGAGTGACCACATGACTTCCAATGAGGTCGGGGTCGGACAATTCTCCCTGGTCAACTGGTATAATTAGCTATGTAGGCTATTCCTTAGTTATTTCTTCCAGGTCATCCTTTGTGAGCTTGTAGGAGGATTGAAGCTCTTCCTTATGTTCGTCTCCACGCACAGTGATATAAATAATATGTCTATTTATGTGGAACTTCATAATTGGCCTGAACCTATCCAGGGTGTTCGGCATCATACGAGGGAAAGACTCAATAGCCCTCTTAAACTGTAGGTAATAGGTGTGGAACACCGCGTTTGATTACCATTGTTTAGCCATGTCGCTCGAATACCAGAGCGTAGTGAGATTTGTGGCTAAGGGTTCAAATGGCTCAATTTCAGGTAAGGTCGCACCTTCCGACATATCCCAAGAAATGAAGGCGATGAGGATCAACAACTAACTAAAATGGAACTCATAGACCTGATCATGACCTTCATGGAAGTCTTTCTGTAACTGGTTGACGAGGTAGCTCGCCTAGTTCATTTGTAGCCCTTCAATGCATTTTCCCGCAAGGTCAACAACGAACCCCGTGACCTGCATGGGTTTGTTCTTCCTTACTAGCTTACCAATGATCAGCTGGTAGGTTAGGCACACTGCACCATTCTGAATGGAAGCTACCTTGTAGCCTCACTTTGTTGGATTACTGAGAGGGGGTGTGACTCAGTAATAGCTTAATTATAATCCTTTTTCTTCAAATAATCCAAGTGTTATATCAATGTAGAATCATTATCCAATAATGAGCAATAAGAAATGAACAATCACACACATACACAGTACACCGGTGTTTTACGTGGAAACCCAAATCGAGAGAAAACCACATAATGCTTTTTCTTATATGTCTTGAAGAATTACATTCATTAGAAGCACCAACTTCCTTTGTTTTCCAGCTGCAACTAGAAGGAGGCTCCAACCCCCTAGTTTCTCAGGCTACAACCTGAGGGAAGCTCCAACTCCCCAAATCTATGGCTACAACTAGAAGGAGGCTACAACTCCCTATGTTCCCTGACTACAACCAGAAGGTGGCTACAACCACCTGTCCTTGCCCCGCCCAACCGCCCTAAAGTAGAAGTAGAATGATGGAACCACTGTCACACTATCACTGTGAGATATACCATTTTAAACCTGTACCAATAAACATGAACCCTGCATCAACCTGTACCTCAACCTGTAATCAACCTGTACCATAAACAAGTGCATCAACCATGCACCAACCTGTACCACAAACAAGTGCATCAACCATGCACCAACTTGTACCAAACAATCTGAAATCAACCTGTACCATAAACAAGTGTAGCCAACCATGTACCAAGTATGTACCAATCATGTGTCAACTACTCATCAACTATGACTCATCAATATGTACCAACATCATCAACTATACACCTCATGTATGTGCCAACTCATCAACTACTTGTCTCAACCATGTACCCAACTTGT
>ML777577.1:96125-129958 GCA_009831015.1 Picea engelmannii
TCATCAATTTCATCATCCAAATATGATTTATAACTCTGTAATAGACCTGGTGTATATGATCACATACCTTCAAACCTTCCTTAACTTTAAACAACAAGAGACTAGAATTTACATCAAACTTTTCTTTAGTCTCACATGACTAGTTTTGGATTAGTCAACAACCCTAACTTGAAATAATCATAACTTTGTATTTGTAATGAATAAAGATCTGAAAATGGTACACAATATTCTTCAGTGTGTTTTATACAATTCCTTCAGGTTTCACTACTTGGAAACTCTCAGAAAAGTAGTTATAGCAAAAATGGCATACCTTGCTGAATTCTGGATTATTCTAGAGAGTGACCTTGTAGAGCGTGCCCCACACAGAATATTTATTGAATCTATATGAAACTATTAAACAACATACTACAGAATATACTCTAACCAACACATTTTGTCTTAATGAATTTGGATCTGTTATGAAGAATTTATTATGTTTTTACCCGAAACACCTTAGAAAACATCATTAAAAGAATTTATCCTTCCTTGAATTCCGACCTTCTTTTCTTCACCTTCCCTAAAAAATTCAGCTTAGATATCATTTGGTTACCTCAGACACCTATAGGTATTCAATATTCTCAAGTGTGTCTTAAATGAGAGATCCTTGCCTCTTATTTATACTCTCCAAGTAGCTTCCTTAAAAACATCTTCTAGGTTACTTTGCCCACTTTCCTTATTTTAGGGTCAACCCACTTTTAATTTCTCCATTAAATTTATTATTTAAATAATTTATTTTGTATTCACTTTGAATTATAGTACACTCATCACAACGTGGTAATAATCAGCTCAAATAATCACAACACGACAATAATCAGCTCGAATAATCACAATTAGCAAAAGTGTTCACATTGCAATGCTCGATGGGATAAATAGACATCATCATAACATATTCCTCCAATGAGTAGGAATGCCTTAATCAATGCAATTTCATCCATTGTGGTGCGGTCCCAACGATCCAATGGAGAACTTTCCAGCAATAACTGCACTTCTATCCGTTCTAGAGCGTCATTCTAACGATCGGGACGCCTCCAACGATCATATTGCTTCATCGTGGTGAAGTGCCAATTTACGCTGTTCTGATATCCCGACGAAGTTCCAGTTCTGCAAACCTTATTTTTGCGAAGACCTCCCTGGAACTTCTTGGAAATTTTCTAACTTTTCTTTCTTCTTGCTAAGCTTTTTGGCTTTCTTTCTTGTGATTTGAGTCACTGGTTTTCTCTTTCCATTATTGTTCTTATCTCCTCTTGGCATAGTAACTTCGTGTTGTGGAGGGTATTTCATAGTTTCTGAGAGTAATACTTCTTCTCTTTCCTGGATAGGTGCTATACTCTCTTGTACAGACAGGTATTTCAAGTCTTCCTCTATTCTTTCAACTTCAACATCCAGATCTCTAGTCCTCAGTAGCTTCGACTAGTCCTCTTGTTCTTCCAGTAAGTGCACTATTCTCCTAGCCATGGAATCTCTTAGTTCTTGCTTTTTCTGTTCTAGATCCTTCTTTTCTTGTTTCCTTCGTATCTGATCTTTCTCAATCTAGGTTTTTCCTAGCAAAATAGCAAATGGGGCACTGTTCTGAATAAATTTAACTATCTCAAATTCTTCTTCTGCCGTAGTTCCATAAGCACTCATAGTTTTCTGGGTAAGTCTTCCACATAGAGTTATCAACTTTCCTCTAAATAATCCTATTCCTCCCAATGAAGGAACCATAACGGGCTTTTCCAAAATTTTCCAAGTTCTTTCTGTCATGATATTCACCTATGTTTCCTCATCCAAGACACAGTCTATGTCAAAGTCTCCTATACTTGTTTTGATGCATTCCTTCCCTTTTAAGATCTCTGATAAGTTGATATATCTGTGATCGTTCAGGTTTTATTTCATTTGTAATAATACAATATATGATTCTTTCCGGGGTTCTATCATATCCTTAGTTTCTTGGCCTGTCTCATAGTTTTCTTGTCTCATATTCATCTTTTCAACTTTAGCAATCATTCTAGGGTAATCCAAAACTTCATGTCTAGTAGATTTACAACAAAGGCAAATAGGACCTCTACCAGGGCATTCCTTAGCAAGATGTCTCGGTCTCCTACAACAATAACAAAGAGTCAATCCTCTCTTTCTCTTGAACGATCCCCAACCTTTCCTGTACTGCGCACTAGGATCATAGTGGTGGGTTTGCAAAAAATTATTTCTAGGATCCTGCATCCACTTGTTAGTCCAACAATTCTTTCTATGCATAGGAATAACATATCTTTCATTATTTCTATCAGCTCTATTCATATCAAATCTTCTTTCTTCTAGCTATACCCTAGTTTTCAGATTAGGACCAAACCTATTAAACATACCTAGATCCATTCTTTCGAAATAAAAAATTTCACTTATTTTACCTTTATCAAAGCACAAAGCTTCAAGATCTTACCTCTTTTCTTCAGATCAGACTTCTCTTCTTAGCACAGAGCTTCATAAATCAAGTAGAATATTGTACACTAGGGCAGTAGATCTATGCAAAGAGCTTTCTCTATTCTTCAGTTCCCAGCAATCACAGTTCCAGGTCCCAGCAATAGAACCATTTATTGGCACAGGGGCAGACCCAGGGTTCAAAGCTTCAACAACGCACCAACAAAACCCTAATTACCGGCCCCTTCGGAAACACCTGCGAAGCAGATGAAGTCTCACCCAAGGTAGATGCAGGGGGGATTGCAAGACTCATATGTTTGCAACCTAGCTCAGACACAGATCTATGATTACAATAACCTAACAGAGCACTTAGCAATTAACATTCATTAGCATTTAACCCTTATTTACATCGCAGATTCAAACCCTAATTATAGAACAATGTAGTATTCAACAAGATCTAACACTTCCAAGCACTTATCACATAGAAAAATATCATATCTATCATTCATTCACATCACTAGGAACTAAGATACTATATCAGATGCATTTAACATACATAAAGATAACAATATTATGCATAAATCACATCAATCACACAAGGCAACCATAACGCATGATATACATGGTTCACCCCAGTGTGGGGCTACGTCCACCAACTCTTCTTCTTCTCTATTATCTTTTGTCAATATTCTTACATGCACAGAGCCCAAAAACCCCACTCCGCATAGGACAGGAGATCTGCGCGCACCTCGTCAGATCCTCCTTCCCCGAGCTAGGTTTAAGCACAAAGCTTTCTTACAATCTGCACACAAGCTTCTTACAATCACTTGCACTTATCTCTGCAAGTTTTTAACACACAATATGCACAAAGCCTCTAGCTTCGCACTAAGCCGGTTCCACTAGGTCTCTCTCACTTACATCGCCTAACTTTTTATTTATACATTAAAAAATGGCCTAAACATGGGTAAACCCATGGGCCAACATCCCATACCCGTTACATAAACCCTAAACCCAAAAATTCCCTAAGAAGGGGCCAAGATCTTGCGATCTCTGCTTCACCTTGCGCTCCGCCTTTGACCAGCTTGTCCAAGTCCCAAAATCGGTCAAACGTGACCCAAGTTATCCAAAACTTGGTCAAGGTCCAACACTTGTGTAATAGTATCCTAACAATATACCTTCATCAACTCTAGAATCAAACTTACCTAGGATGTCTTCATTTATTTTAATGTAGCATTTGCTTCCAAAACATTTGAAGTGTTTTATTGATGTTGGTCTACCATGCCATAAATCATAAGGGGTTTTATCACTATTTACTCTTACGTGCACTTTATTGAGAATGTTAACAATAGTTTGAACAACTTCTCCCCAAAATGTATTAGGTACTTCGGATTCATCAAGCATGGCTCTGGCCATTTATTGAACTGTTATGTTCATCCTTTCTACTACTCCATTCTGCTGAGGGGTTCTAGCAATAAGAATTTGTCTCTCGATCCCATGCTTTTCACAATAACTCTTGAATTCATCAGATGTGAATTCTCCTCCTCTGTATGATCTTAGCCACCTTATTTTTAAATCCATTTCATTTTCTACATGTGCTTTGAAGATTTTGAATTTTTCAAAAGCCTCAAATTTATGCTTCAACAATCCAACACAAGTCATTCTAGTATAGTCAACAATCAACAAAATGAAACATCTTTCACCTCGATGTGATTTTGTACTAATAATAGAGCCGCATAGATCTATATGAATCGACTCAAGAGGTTGAGTGGTGGAGTGTTCTCTTGCCTTGGATTGAACTCTTAACTTCTTTCCAAACTGACATGACTTACAAACAACATTATCAGGTTTGGAAATTTTGGGCATATCTCTTACAACATATTTTATTCCTAGCTTAACAATATGATTAAAGCTAAGATGGCCTAGTATTTTGTTCCAAAGCAAGCTCTCATCAGTTTTACCAATGAAACATTTTTCTTTGCCTTCTTTTAGAACATACACATTTCTTGAAGTTCTAACTTCCTTGACAACCGTCTTTCCTATATTCACATCCATTACTTTACTACCTTTTGAATTAAATAGAACATTGTGTCCTTGGTCACACATTTGACTTACACTCAACAAGTTATGTGTTTGACCATCTACATACAATACATTTTGTTCTTTTGTCTTTTCCTTCTTATCTTGATCTAGTACAACAATTCCTTTTCCTCTAATTCTAGCTGGAGCATTGTTTCCAAAAGTAACATTACCATCTTTTTCTTTAGTTAGGAATTCAAACTTACTCTTGTCGACTGTCACGTGCTTGGAGAAACCACTGTCAATATACCATTGATTTTCTTTATTTTTGGCATGTAGAGCCAATCCAAAATTTTCTTTGTTTTTATTTTTCTTCCTCCAAACCTTGGTAAAATATTATTTCTTGTCGTACTTATAGGTAGGCAACATATTTCTTCTGCATTCACTTGCGTTGTGTCCAAAATTATTGCATATGCGACATTTGAGCTCATTTAGTAAAGGGGAGAAGGAATTTTGATATATAGCCATTAGAGGTTTATTGAATCTCATTCCTACATTTTTGTTAAAAGTAATGCTACTCGCAACCTTATGTCCAAAGTTTCTAGAAGAGAAATACTATCCATAGAAAACATTGGATGCCTTGGAATGAAAAACTTACTTGTAGGCATCGTTCTTTGTCTGCCAACTTGATAAGATTTAGGCACCTGTTGCTTCCTTGCTTCATATTTTTTTGCATAGTTGGGTTGATCCAATTATGATTGCTTCTTCTTATCATCTTTTGATTTGTTAGGCTAATTGTTGTTTCCCTTGAGAGCATTTGCATAACTTGTAGGCTTCTCACTAGTTGACATGTTGGTGCTTGATCCCTCCTTGACAGTTTTTAGACTTTCTTTATATAATAGCCTTGTCTTGTCATCTGGTGATCTCTGATTGCTGAGAATGTTATCTAGAGTTTCAGATTCTTTTATGAATTTCATTTGAGTCTTGTACTTCTCTAGATATTTTATTACTGACACTATTTCTGCTTCTAGTTTGTCATAGATGTTCTCCTTTTCTTTTGTCTGTTTCATCAATATTTATTCCCTTCTTTCGCCCTCTTCTAGATGAATTTTTAAGATGACTCTATATTCATTGATCTCATTGTATTTTTCTTTATAAAGTTGTAACTGTTATTTTCTTAGTTTATTCATTTTCTTGAGTAGAGTGATTTCCTCCATAGCACTAACGATTTCTCCTTCCATGTCTACTACAACTTCACACTCTTTAGAGACACAAAAGAGTGTGAAGTTGTAGTAGCTCTTCTTCTTCTTATTTTTCTTCTTCAGTGTGTGAAGAGCTACTGCTATCCTTCGGTGTGAAGTGGTAGCTCATATTCTTATTCTTCAATGTCTGAATAGATACTTCTATCCTCTTTTGAATAAAAAATGTTCCTTTTAAAAAATATATATTTTTTAAACTCCATAGGTTTATCCTTGCCTTTTCTTTATTTTTCATTGGTGTTGTTTTGTTTGAAAGGAAATTTAGATGCAAAATGACCAAATTTACCACAATGAAATCATTTGAATGGTAACATATCTTTATATTTTTCAGATCCCCTCTTTAGTTTCTTTACAAAGTTAGCTTCTTCTTCATATGAGAAATGTTATGATGAATCATGATCTTGAGATGTTGACAATTTGACTGATTCCTTGAAGAACGTGTCCTTTAGTTATGACTGTTATTTCATAGTCCTCACCTCATAAGCAGTTAGAATTCCATGTAACCTTTCCATAGTCATTTTATCTAGGTCATGCATTTCTTCTATAGCAGAAACCTTTGCATCAAGTCTTGAGGGAAGAGATCTCAACACCTTATGAACTACTATAACTTCTTCAATATTCCTACCTAGCCCTTTCAGAGTGTTTATAATATCATCTACTCCGAGAAAGAAACCTGTAATATTTTCATCCTCACTCATTCTTAGGCTTTCAAATTGCATTATGTAAGCTTGACGTTTGTCCAACTTTACGTTCTCGTCTCCTTCATAATTATTTACTAGTTTGTCCCAAATTTCCTTTGTGGATTCCAACTGCATTACTTTGACAAATTATGTTTTGGAAAGTCTTCCTTGGATGGAATTCATAGCTATTTCATTAATGTAGTATTTTTTCTTACCAGCTTCATCAGTTGGAAGAGTAGTTAGGATTTTATAGCCATCTACCACAATCTGCCAGACTTCCATATGAAGAGACATCAGGGAGGTCTTCATTATGATTTTTCAAAATGCAAAATTTGTTCCATTGAACATAGGAGGTATGATTGAAGAATAAAATGAATATTTACTTGACATACTTTCTATGTGAACTTCCTTCCAACTATTAGGCTTTTACTGAAGGTACCTGTGCTTTGATACCAATTGTTATAAATTACAACAATACTTAGAGGGGAGGTGGGGGGGTTGAAAAAAAATTGTATTAACTTATTCAATTTTCTTTCCTTTCAACAAATTAAAGTTATTTAGAAGTGAAAAAATAAATACAAAGAAAAAAACACAACACAATACACCATAATTTTTACGTGGAAACCTAATGCAAGAAAAAACCATAGAACATATTTCTTTATGTTCTTCTGCAAGTACCAACTTATGATTTACAATTATTCATCTTGATAGGCACCCACCTGTCGCAAATGAAGAAACCAATTCTCACAGGTACCAACCCGTCGCAAACAATGAGGACACCAATCCTCTCAGGCACCAACTTGTCATAGATGAGGACACCAATCCTCTCAGGAACCAACCTGTCGCAGATGAGGACACCAATCCTCTCAGGCACCAACCTGTCACAGATAATGAGGACACCAATCCTCAGTGAGCTTCAACTCACCCTAGCACCACCCTACCACCCTAAATTCAATTTAAAAATTATTCTTCCAGAAATGGACCTTCCTCTACAAAAAAAATTTAATTTGATATGTCTCTAGTTTAGTTTTGTTGAACAATGGCATGCCCTTTTTCTTCTATTTTTATTTGCACATATATATAAGAGAGCGCATTTTTATTTATAATGTTTTTTCTTGAGTTCCCCTTCCTATATGTGGATGCACAATAGTTACATTGTGGACATATTTTGACTAGATCAAAGTCATCTCAGTTACACTTTTGTCTAAATAAAGTATGTAGACGCATGACAATTACATTGTGCACAAATCTTGACCAGATCAAAGTCCTGTCAATTATACTTCTGTCTAAATAAATTATGTGGACACATGAAAATTATATTGTGGAAAAATATTGAACAGATCAAGGTCCAATTATAGTTAGACATTCTTTGACTAAATCAAACTAAACAAATCTTCCTATGAATGAGATCCAACTCATCTCCAACCGAAAAACTTAGTCTTATCATAGCATCTCCTCATGAATGAAGCAACAACTCACATTATGGTATATAGAGAACTTACTGCATAGAAAGAATAAGAGCCCAAGGCTCAAGTCACAAGTATTCATCTTGTTGCACTTGATCTCTAGTGCGCTCACCCAGTCACTCCCTTCATCCTGTCACATTCCACTCCATCTCTTGTCACATAGGATTTGTTTCTTCACACTCTACTACACCATTCGTAGCACTGGTTCAAGGCACCCTACATATTTTCTTCTGTGCAATATTTCACACAATCTGTCACAGTCCATTCCATCGTACTAGTTTTGTATTGAAAAACTCCACTGCATTGTTCATCGCATTGGTTCAAAGCACCCTATAGATTTTATTCTTCGCCATTGACCCTTCTCCGCGCCATTGATCCTTTCATCCTTCGATCCTTCTGTGCACTTTTGTTTTCTTATGCATTTCTATTTACCTTTCTTTTCTCTTTCATCGATGAATATCCCCATACCACTTGATTTCAGCTTGAAGGCAAGGTAAATTGTCACATGTGTCTGTGAAGAGATAGCTTAATGGCCATTTTTACTAGGTATCCTTACCTAGGTGGATATCACAGGAGGGGGGGCACTTGAGATAGATTTCTCTAGGCCATTGGGATTTCATCACCCAATGTCTCCTAGCTATAACTGTCTCTTTTGTACCTTACATAATATACATAGGGGACCTCATCTCATCTGATTTTTAATTGTTTGGAAGGCCCTTATCCATAGAATAGGTTTTGTTTGAGCACATCTAGTTTGTCTTATAGGCTAGATTATTTTCTCTTTATAGGATGGATTTCCTTGAGTTAGGCTATATTTCTAGAATCGTTTTTGGATAAATACCATGTCAAAGTTTTTGAAATGTCCAACGTTTAGAGTGGACACTCTACCCATCATCAATGAAAACTAAAGATGATATATTAGAAAAGAGTGATAGATTTTATAATTAAAGAGGAAGACTAGTAAAAGACCTTTGAAGAGAGGAAGGAACATTACGTAGAGGAAAAATAATAAAATATAGAATTAACCGTTAAGAATAGATGATAAAATCATAAATTAATAAATTAGCCATAGTTGTAATAAAGTAAAATAATGATGATAATACAATATACCAAAAAGAGTAGTAACCACGAAAAATAAATTAAAATAAGAATAAGAAACAAGGACAATTAAATGAACAACTAGATAGGAGTAGAAAGTTAGATGTAAGAGAACTCTAAACATTGAAGAAAAAATGATGAAAATAAAATAACCATTAGATTGAAAGGGGTACAAGGGGAAGAAAAAATTAGAGAGATAAAGAGGAGGTGAGGGGAATAGTCCAATGAGAGTTAGGAGTGAAATTAAGGTGAATACAACTTTTAATCAAAAGATGCCTAATGATCCAGGTGATGAATGGTGGGCTTCCAAGTTTGTCTAAGTTTGTATCCATCTTTGTGATTAAAATGATTATGATGTTTTTCAAATTCAAGAGCTTCTAGAACGAGGTGAGAAGTGTAATAAGGGGAAAATGTGAATATTTTAGTTTGGTAAGACAAACTAGGGGTTTGAATTTAAAGGAGTGTTCGATAATATATGATTTAGATATTTTGTTGTGGGTATTATCCTCTATATGTGTACTATTCCAGATATAAAAAGTATGCAGAACATAAATAAAATGCTAGAAATGATAGATAAACAACAATATAACCAGAACAACACCATAATAACACTGAAATGATATAAAGAATAACACCAGAAAGAGCACTTTGATTATGAGAGCAATGTTCACGGGCCTCCTCGAGGGGCCAACCTCCAGTCGAGTAGAGCTCTATTACAATAATATCCAAGCTAGGGTTCTCATACCCTCGACTCCTATTTATACTAAATATGTCTATCAATAGAACCATCTAGAGGAAGATCCTTCTAGAAGCGGAAGCTTCTATTAGGTCTTCTTACATTCAACTTATTCTATTTTATTGCAAGGCCTTATTAATATTGACCTTTATTATATTAGAATACATTGTTCTACCTATGTGAGGGGTTATGTCCCTATCATGTCCTCCCCCTTAAAAACAACCTTGTCCTCAAGGCTTGAGATGTGGAAATTACTGTAGAATGGTAGTTGGTTCCCAAGTGGCATCTGTTGGAGGTGTATATTTCCACTGGAATAACACTTCCTTGATGGTTCACTGAAGCAGGCGACACTCACGTTGGTCGAAAACTGTTTGTGGTTGTAGCCAAATGGAGACTTCTTCGTCCAACTCAGGAAGGTTTGTTTGAGTTTGACACTTAGTTCCAATTACCTTCTTTACACATGAAACATGAAAAACAGGATGTCGCTTAGAATGACTGGGCAAAGCTAACTAATATACCACCTATCCCACACGTTTGAGAAATGTATAAGGACCATAAAATTTGGGCGCCAACTTTTGACAATGGTCGACCTTGAGGGAAGTTTGATTGTAAGGTTGTAGTCAAAGAAAAACTTGATCCCCTTCTGAAAATGATGTTCAGAGTGACCTTGATCTTCTTTTTGCTTCATGTGATTCTGGGCCATGACCAAATTCTTTTTGTGGGTACAGAGAATAGCCTCTCGAACTGTAAGCATTTGGTCAACCACCTAGACCTTCGAGACACCTGGTAAATATGAGAGAATTGACGATGGATTTTGTCCATATACCACTTCAAAAGGCATCATGCAGGTAGATGTATGGTATGAAGTGTTGTACCACCATTCAACTAGGGGTAACCATTGAGCCCACTGATTTTTCTTTTCTGATGCAAAACACATCAAAGATGTTTCCAAACACTTGTTGAAAACTTCAGTTTGACCATCCTTCTGGGGATGATAAGTTGTGCTGAGATGCAATTTGGTGCCTTGTAGCTTGAATAGTTCTTGCAAAAAATTGATGGTGAAATTTGGGTCGCGATCAGAAACAATAGAATGCGGCATGCCATGAAGCTTGAAGACCTGATCCATGAAACGTTGATCCACTGTGGATGCTGTAAATGGATGTTGAAGAGCACATAAATGAGCATACTTGGAAAGGTGATCAACTACCACCATGATGATTGATTTATTGCCTGATTTAGGTAAGCCTGTAATAAAATCCATAGAGATATCCCTCCAAATAGTAGGCGGAATCGAAAGCGGTTGTAGTGTGCCAGGATATTTGATTGTTTCGCCCTTGTTCCGTTGACACACTTTACATTCGACCACAAAATTACGAATGTCTTGTTTCATACCATCCTAGAAAAAAGAATGTTTGACCCTGTCATAGGTTTTGGTAAACCCGAAGTTCCCAGCTGTGGGTGTAGCATGAAGCTCAGAAAGAATCGTGGATTTAAGTTTTGACTATTTACTTAAATACAAACGACCTTTGTATCAAATCTCATCATGGAACCAAGAGTACCCTGGGGAAACTGGAGAATTGGACTGCAATTCTTGTATCAGATGAAAACTTTTGGGATCATGTAGCCATTCCTGGTGAACAACTTGGAGCCAATCTGGTACAACGAAGGAGGGAGAAAAAAGGGAGCCTTCATCTTCATATTTTTGGGAAAGTGCATCCACAACCACATTTTCTTTTCCTTTCTTGTAAATGATCTCATAATCATATCCAAAGAGCTTAGTCACCCATTTTTGTTGCTCTGGGGAGGAAATGAATTATTCTAGAAAATACTTGAGGCTTTGATGATTTGTTTTAATTTGGAAGCATTTCCCCAATAGAGAAGGGCACCACAAATCAACGACATGCAGAATAGCCAACATTTCCTTTTCATAGATTGATTTGTCCAAATTTCGTTCAGACAATTGTTTGCTGGTAAATGACAAAGGTCGACCCTCTTGCATAAGGACAACGCCAATACCTTTCCTTGAAGCATCACATTCCAGGACAAAGGTCTTTGTGAAATCAGGAAGGGCCAGGACTGGAGAGGTGCACATGGCCATCTTCAAGGTTTGAAAATCCTGAGGAGCTGTTGGATTCCAAGTGAAAGAATTCTTTTTAAGGAGTGTGGTGAGAGGTGCTGCAATCTTTCCATAATTCTTAACAAACTTGCGATAATAACCTGTTAAGCCCATAAATTCTCACAAGATTTTGAGAGTCTTTGGGTCACGCTAGTCTTGCATAGCTTCAATCTTTTTAGGATCCACCCTTACATCGTTCTTGCCAACAAGATGACCCAAGTACTCTACTTCTGAGGCACCAAAAACACATTTAGATTGTTTCAGGAAAATTTGGCACTGAGAGAGTAGATGGAGAACATGGTCCACATGAGAAAGATGGTCTGTCCAGGTTTTTCTATAGATGATAATATCATCAAAGAAAACTAAGACAAAATGACGAAGAAAAGGGCGAAATACACGATTCATGAGGCTTTGGAAGGTGGAGGGGGAATTACACAAGCCAAAGGGCATGACCAAAAACTCATAGTGGCGCTCATGATTTCTAAAGGAAGTCTTAGGAATGTTTGCCTCTTTCATAAGGATATAGTGGTATCCATAATGAAGATCAAGTTTAGTAAAGATTTGGGTGCCACTCAATTCATCCAATAGGTCATCAATGACAGGAATGGGAAGTTTGTCTTTAATGGTGAGTTTGTTGAGGGCATGAAAGTCGGGACACATGCACCAAGAACCTTCTTTCTTCAGGACCATGACCACAAGAGAAGAGTAGGGGCTCATACTAGGGTGTATAACGCCTACGTTAAGCAGTTCTTGAACCATTTTCTCAATTTCATTTTTTTGGGAAAAGGGGTGACTATAGGGACGGATATTGGGAGGAAGGAATCCTTTTATAAGGGGAATGGAATTATCATGAACACCACAGGAAGGCGGGAGTCCCTGGGGAGTGGAAAATACCAACTAATGTTTAGAGAGGATGGATTGGAGGTCTTGCGACGCAGAGGGTGTCTCAGTTGCTTGTATGGTATGGAGTTGGGAAATAATGCCAGAATGACCTTTTTTGAGCAGCTTTTCCATGGGATGGGAACTAATGATCTCATGTGAACTGATGGTGATGCCTTGAAACTTAAATTTTTGGCCCTCCTGGTCCAATTGCATGGTTAATTCCTTGAAATCCATGAGAATGGGACCCAAATTCCTTAGCTAGTTTGCACCTAACACAATGTCACAACCAACCATGTCGATAGAAAACAAATGATATTTCAGGTGGTAGTCACCAATTTGGAAACACACATTTTCACAACACCCTCCACATTTCATGGAGCCGCCATTGGCAATCATGATTTGGAAATTATTGACTGCATGGATATAGCAATGAGTTTCTTGGGCAATGCAACGATGAATAAAATTATGGGTGCTTCCACTATCAACAAGAATGATGACCTTCCTATGCTTGATGTAACCGATTATCTTGAGGTTTTGGGGAACAGAGAAGCCAGTGAGAGAATTTAGGTAAATGCCCAGTTCTACTTTGGGAGGTTCTGAGGGGGGTTATGTCAGTGGTTTCAGGTGACTCAGACACAAGGGGAGTTTCAACATCCTCTTCAGAAATATCCTCCGAGATGGCCATAAAAATATTTTGTTCCTTACAATTGTGGCCCGGAAAATATTTGTCATCACAATTATAACAAAGGCCTTTGAGTTGGTGTTCATCCATTTCAACCCTGGTCAATTTTTGGATCTTTAGTGGAGCAGAGGGAGTAGTGGGATTTACTAGTTTAGTGCGAGGAATAAAGGAGGGTTTCCGGTTTTGAGAAGATACAACTTGTTGTGATTCTTTATCTCTTTTAGTAGCCTCCACCCAACTTTGAGGCCGAGACATGAGGACATGGGCACGAATATCATCCTTGAGGCCACTGATAAAACATTCTCGAAAAAGGCATCAGACATGCCCTCAGTCCGAAAATCCAGGCACTCACAAGCAGCTATAAAGTCTTCCATTGTTCCAGATTGTTTCAACTTTTTCAAACGGCCTAAATGGTTGGTGTCAGTGTCAAAGCGTTCATAAAGCTCTGCCACAAAGTGTGTCCAAGAAATATACCTTTGACGGGAAATTTTTCTCCATTGCCACTATTGCCAATGTTCTTGATCTAGATGGAGAACACCATACCGGAGTTTGGACAAGTCATATGTAATGTCGTATAAATATAAATAATGTTCCATGTGGGTTACCCAACCAGTGGGATCCGAGCCATCAAACTTGGTCACATCCACCTGCAGAAGGATTAGGTCACACTGAAAGTGATGGGGCTAAAAATTGTGGAAATGAGAGGAAGTTTCAGCTTCGGTATGTGGAGGTGGGTTAGATAAAGGGTTATCTACAGGGATATTCAGCTTGGTGCAGATCATGAAAACAACAAATTCAAGCTGGGTAGTCATGTCTTGTTTGAGTTCCTCTATTGAGGCAACGATGGAGGACTGCATGGTGGTATTGATGGTGACAACATTGGCACTGAGTTGTTTCACTTCTTGTTGGGTATATGTGAAATTAGATTGCAAGGTATTGAAGTGAGCTTCCAAGTCTTGGCTATGGGTATGGGCCATGATGACGAGGGAGCTGAAATGGGGCGGGTGGGGTCAAAAATTTTGCTGAAAAATGATATGTATGAATCTGATAAGGGAGAAGAGATAAATCCAATGGAATAGGTCTCAAATAATGGTGCAAAAATTTCTAGACTTTTTTTTTTCTTTACACCTGCGTAGTTATACGTCGGTCTGAAGAATACTGCATGATGAAATTCCCAAATGCTTAACCAGGAAGAAATGTGTAGTGATTTGGAAACCCGAACATAGTTGTGCAACAATAGATCTTGTCTGTTTTAATTATTTTTTTGGTTTTTGTCCCCAAGGGTTAGGTATTCAAGGGTTCTACAGACAAGGGTTTGCCCTATGCTATAACTCTCTGATATACGTGTGGGGTCCAACAGTAGTACTCGACCCAATGTCTCTAGGCACTAACTAAGGAGGCTAGACCGTGCCCTTAGTCATACTACCCAACTACCCAGGTACTAGAGAGTATCTTCCCGAGTGTTGTTCTCGGTGGCACTATAACAGTCAGGCGGACGATCGATTTATCTAAAGAGGGCTTCCGGAAATCTAGGTCATTCTGTACACAGTTTTTGTCTGATGTGCTAACACTTGAAGGGGTACCAACATGGGTTACAAGGGTGGCCAACAGATGTACGCTTAAGTACCACTTGTATTTCTTTCCTGTATGAATCCCTCAACCGCGGGTTTATGTGCGTAACGACAGATCTTTGTGGCTTAAAGACATCATAATATGTCTCTACCCTGGAAAAAAAATTAACCCACAATTTATGTCGAGGAAAGTGATCTGATACCACTTGCAATATTCCAAATATAAAAAGTATGCATAACAGAAATAAAATGCTAGAAATGGCAGATAAACAACAATATAACTAGAACAATTCCACAATAACACTGAAATGATATCAAAATAACACCAGAAAGAGCACTTTGATTCTGAGAGCAATGTTCACGAGCCTCTTTGAGGGGGCAACCTACAGTCGAGTAGAGATCTATTACAATAATATCCAAGCTAGGGTTCTCATACCCTCAACTTCTATTTATACTAAATATGTCTATCAATAGAACCATCTAGAGGAATATCCTCTAGAAGAGGAAGCTTCTATTAGGTATGCTTACATTCGACTTATTCTACTTTATTGCAAGGCCTTATTAATATTGACCTTTATTACATCGGAATACATTGTTCTACCTATGTGAGGGGTTAAGTCCCTAACAATATGTTCTTTAATATGGGATTTAAATGATCTACCCATTTGGCCTATGTAAGATTTTCCACAAGAGCAAGGAATTTGGTACACTCTTGGGCTAGATTTATGTTTAGTAGTGTCAAATAGTTGTTTGAGGGTTTTATAGGTTTTGAACAAGGTTTTGATATTATTCTCAGCCAAAATTTTAGAAACATGATATGTAGTGCCCTAGATATAGGGAAGATAAATGAGAGCACTAGGTGGGGAGGAGGAGGAGGATTTTTTCAATTTGGGATTCCAGGTTGAGCAGAAGGCTTGGTTGATTTGAGAGCGAGAGTAACCATTGGAAATAAGGGAATAGGTAAAGTGGGATTTTTCTTTCTCAAGAAATTGAGGGGTGGAGATGCAAATGGATCAACTATATTTATTATGATTTAGACACACTTATAACCATTTGATGCACTAATTGAGCATGTAATGTGTGTTGTTTGATCATTACTGTCTTACTTCATCTCTTTATTCTATTATCCTTTTGATTAGATTGTTTCATATTTAGGGTGATATTTTCACATTCATATCATATCTCCACATAGGATACAATATCATCAGTTGCAATGCCTTTGACCTAAGTTCTCCATTAGATGCATTATCTTCCTTTCTTGATGAAATAAGGCTCTCCACCCTAACCCACCTTTGGGTTCTATATATCCTGAATCATAACCTCCCTCCCCATTGACATGTGTTGGTACATCCAACTATGGACCCACTTCTATATTTTTTGGCCCTTCATTCTCTTTGAACCCAAGTGTTATTGTAAATTCCCCCTTGCGGATAGGTGAAAATCCCCTTGGATCAAGACCCCTTTTGATCCAAGACAAAAGAAAACAAATGGTGAACTAATTTCCTTTTATACCTATTTTGACAATTAGAATGAGAAGGGAGGGATGGATAACTTACCTTTTTACGTCAATTGTCCTCACTGCTCCAACATTCGACCTTCATGTCCAAGCTCCTAGGTGCAAGAAAAGACCTACAAAAAATAAAGAGAAACCTCCTTCTTCAACACTATATTGTTAAGTGAAAATAGATCTATCTATTATGAATTTACAACAATGCCCATGCATACACTTGAACACATAGACAAGAGAGGAACAGACCAATTTGTGTATTAATGGAAAGCCAACAAAATAGAAGCACTTACGATATCAAGTTTGGTGTTGTATTTGCCAATATCTTCTATTCATCCCTTTGGATCTCACACAATCATAAGTATGATGCTCTTAATTGTCCTCCTTGAATGTCTCAATATTAGACGTATGATACTCTGAAATCATTTCCCTCCTTTCACTCAATTATGGCCTTCATTATATAGGTGTTGGCACAGGGGCAAACCCAGGGTTCAACGCTTCAGCACCGCACCAAAAATACCCTAACTATCGTCCCTTTTGGAAACACCTGTGAAGTAGATGAATTTCTATGTGGTTGAAACATCAAAAATCATAGGGGAAAGTTTCTCCTACAAATATTTCTATCCCTACTACCACTGGCCTATATCCTGGACAGTCATTTCTAGGAGTTTCTAATCCTTTGTGGTGTCAACGCAACCCAACGGTCATTCCCTAGCAAGGAAGTTTCCCCTATCAATCCTGTTGGCACCCAACAAATCCATAAACCCCACGATTCCCACACAATAGTCTACTTTTTTTAGTGTTTCTTCCCCTCTTTTATCATTCTACTTTTGAGAGGAATTTATCCCATAGTCTCCTAGATTGTATTTGACTTTGTTTTCCTAAGAATTTGAAATTTATTAATCATTTCCTTTTCTTCTCTGAGATTGAAAATATCTCCTAGTTGTGATCCCCTTAGGTTAACAAGATCCCTCGGTTCATCCTACCTTTCAGTTGTTTGATATTCGTCTCACAAAGTTTTTAGATTGCTTGGTTGTTTAGGAATTCCATCAAATAGGGTTTGCAAAGGTTGTTTGGTTTTGATCCCTTTTGTATTCATTGAAACATCTCGATTTTTTGGATCATTAGGAATCTCTTTTTTTCCACAACCCAGTCTTGAATGTTGTTTCTTGCTACTCATATTTTGAGGATTGTCACGCTTGCTTGTCTTCTTTCTCTTTTGCATTTTTGAATCCTTGATTGAATGAGTTATCTCACACTTTGTTTGTTTCAGTTCTCATCATTTTGCATGGTCTTTGTTTGATTTTTTTTTCCTCGTGTTTATTTGCATTAAAAATATATCTCTTTCATTTCATTTGAAAGTTAAGAAGTGAAAAGTTTGCATATCTCCTTGCATACATAATCAAACAAAGAAAATTTTTCATTCTTTAGGAAATTTTTTTTGGTACGCATTTGAAAAAAGAGCTAGTTTTGCATGTGCATTTCAATTTTCAGAAACATTTTCTTTGTAGTTTGGTATCATATTGATCGCGGAAATTGAAACTTGCATATTTTTTGAGTGCTTGCTTGTGTTAAGAAGAATAGAACTCTTTTCCCTTACATTCTCTTGCATTCTATTGGAGTCGAGTCTCTTTCACATCATTAGTTTCATCTCCGCGAACCTGTTGAATAAAAATCCATTAAAATCAACCATGTGATAATAAAATCAACTAGAATTGTTTTTGGTTGTTATCACACCAACACTAGCATGACATTCGAGTCTTTGGACTAGGCAAAGTGAGTAAATTTTCCAAGACTACTAAACATACTATAGAGCAATAAAGAGTGTACAAATATGACTTTAGTATAAGCATAGCCAAGAACCCCCTCCCACATAGGGGTTAAACACGAGGTCACGTGCGGAAGAGCAGCGAAGATTACCCCTCCAAAGCTTAACCAATCATAGTAGACAGATCGTATACTAGGGGTTATTCCTGAAGTATCATTGACTCATTTAGTCTTGCTACTTCATGAACTAGGAATCCATTCGGGGTCCTCTTGAGTCTAGTGGTTGACTTGTCCTCATTCCTCAAGAATAATTTCATACTTTGATATATTTCCCATACGTTTGGTCCCGACTATCGATTGTACCCACATGGAGGATGGATGGGATTTGGTAACCTTAGTGGCCTTTCTTAGGTATCTACAAAAGTGACTGTGGGGGGATTCCCACGATACCTGAGGAATACATTGTATCACATGCTTAATAAACTTGGAGGGTGATCCAACAAAAGTAAGGGTTGCTTGCACCGAGAAGGGATATTACATGGAGGTCGGGCTAACTTCTTCTCATGTCTTCATTGGTGGCTTGGTATCTCATCTTCGGAAGATCCTTAAATCTATTGTTTCTTGGTTGATTGCTTTTAGTTTTCTTATGGGTGTGTTTATTTGAATTTTGTATTCGGCCTTAGGATTGAATATTTCACAATATCTAATGTATGGATCATGACGTTCAATAACCTCAACCAAATGTTTCTTATGAAGGAATGATCGAAGATCAAACTTCTAATACCGTGAGTGTATCTCCTATAAGTGTCCAACACATTGAAGAACTGGTCACAACCTTCATAAAAATCCTTGCATCTTACAAAAATCCTATTTTTACTGATCCACTCGGCTAACCACTCACTGATCCACCATCCACGAGATTTATTGATGCCTATTCTTCTTACTTTTTACCGCCCGGTTCAACCACTACACAATCTTTTGTCATGAACCCATCATCATTTGGTTTTTCTGAAGGACTTGGGAATGTTTCCACAATTCCTGTAGTTGATATTGTTGGTGCTTCATCTTTATCAGAAACATCGGTGATCCAGGTAACCCTGAATCAACCACTTACGCATCCATCTCCCTTTGCACATGGGTTAGGTAATATTCCTACTTGACTATTTCCACACATGCACACACCAAGTGTTTTACTTGTCCGTCATCTCAACCATCATAGATGAGTTCAGCCTACATTGGAGGTCAATCTTCAATGGGAGGCCAACCTTTAGTTTGGGGGAAACCTCCAGTTGGAGGGAAACTTTTTGTTAGGTAGAAACCTATGTGGTTTAACCATAAAAAATCCTAGGGGAAAGTTTCTCCTGCAAATATTTCTATCCCTACTACCACTGGCCTGTATTCTGGATAATCATTTCTAGGAGTTTCTAATCCTTTATGGTGTAAACCCAACCCGACAGTCATTCCCCAGCAAGGAAGTTTCCCCTATCAATCCATAAACCCCATGACTCCAACGCAATAGTCCCTTCAACCAAAATAAGTGGGGGGACCATCAATTCAATCGTAGTACATAGAAGGTACATCTATTCAATCACAGTACATGAGTGGACAATCAGGAAAACCCAAGAAACCACTATATACGAGAGGACCATCTAGTATTTTTTCCATATCGCTGCAACCTCGATATGGTCCTACTATTGTTCCCATGCCGCATGGTTACCACCAATATCTACACACTAATCGACAACTTCTATTATTGGATACGTTAGATCGACCACATCTATCGCATTTGATAAATGATCTCATTCTACATGCCCCATTTTGGCCACCATCCCTGCCAAGTTAGCATCCAAAATCCTGAAATTCGATGGAAAACCTAGGGAAGATCCTAACAATCATGTTATGACTTTCATTTATGGTTTTCTTCCAAATCTTTGATGGATGATTCCATTCGCCTGAGACGTTTTCAGAGAACACTTACAGGTGCAACAGTGAAATGGTATATTGAGATGCCACATAACTCCTTTGTCAAATTTAATTCTCTTTCCATGTATTTCCTGATGTATTTTCAGTTTCCTATATGGTACAATACCAGTACAGATATTTTGACCTCACTCCAACAATCCTCTTCCACCCACATATATTTTCATATCCATGAGTGGAGGCGGTGGAGACAATTGATTAAAGCTCCAATTCCAGACCAACTCCTCGTGGATTGGTTTACAAAGTATCTCTTTCCACCCATTTCTCATGACGTTTCTATGGGAAATGTAGTTACTGATGAGAAAGCTATCGGTTGTGCTCAATATTTGGACTTGATATATTCCCAGTCTAGCACACTTTATGATCTGATCCCTCATGCTCCTTGTACATCGAATGATCTGACAAGACCTGCTCTAGAACTAGTTTATGTTTTAGACACCAAAACTACTTCTGCTCATGCTCAAACCCCCAAGGTGAATGTGGTCCAATCCAATTCATCTCATCAAACAGGAGGTAAGAAGAAAAACAAGAGTAAAACCAAGAAATCTTTTGCCCAACAGGATACTACAAAGACTGTTGATACTCAACCGAATAGGAAGGCTAAGTTTCCTTGCATGATTTGTTAGGAAGACCACTACATGAAATATTTCCCTCATCATGAAGTAGACACTAAATTTATAAAGGGTACCTCCCAACCGGTTCAACAACAACATCTAATTGCACAAAACCCTTCCCCTCCACAAGGGGGAAACATAGGTCATTCCCAGCATGGGGATGCTTCTTCAATTTCCTTTGAGGTATATATGTTTAAGATAGTTAATGTAACGACTCGAGAAAATACTTATGACACTCCTCAAGATGATCAGGCTAATGGTAAGGCTATCGATCAACCCTCCACATCCAATCCTCCTTAGTATTCCAATCCTCTTCAAATTGAGAATCCAATTTTTTACACAGTGTTGTGCCCGCCCAAGAGCACAATTCAAAAAATGACATTTAAACCAAGTACCCATTCCATCCAAAAATACAATATCATTGAAGATTTAGCACAAGCTCCTTGTGTTGTGTCAACCCTTGAAGTTCTATAGAAATTTCCAAGTCAATGTAGAACCATGTTGTCAGCCATTGGAGTTGTTAGCACTCTGTAAATTTGTTCGGCTGATAAAAAAAATGACAGAGGTAACTGTTTCAACCAACTTTAGGTTGGATTCTGACCCTTCCAACCAGACAGGGCTTTCTCAGACATGTGAATACTGAAAATACTCAAAAGAGATTTGGCAATGAAATTACAGAGGTCTGATTCTGCAATAGGACATGGCTTTTAAAAAGGGTTGGTAGAACAAACAAGAGAACAGGTCCATTGGGCAATGGGGTCAGGTCCTGAAATCATATGAAGATCTACAAACTATGTATTCCTGAGGGAACAAAGGAAAAATAGGTACTATGTTCAACCAAATAATCTATATGATATGGATTGGAAAGAAAGGAAAGACCATTATGACAAGAGGAATCTGACAGAGGATGAATCTCTTGGTATAGCTTTAGAAGAAGGAACATAAAGGTTGACTACTGAAAATAGAACACCAATGAAGGATGAATTCTGAACTAGAAACCAATAAACACATAACAAGTTTAATCAATGTGAGAAGGAGCACCAACAAGATGAATTACTTCTTTTACTTAAAGATTATTTCTAGCAACAAAACACATTCATGAATATGAAATAAAGGAAAACATATTGAACATAAACACCATGATGAATCTCGGATATCCAAGAAAACCTTCTCTGCTTGTATTAAAATTCATAAGAACTCACAAAGTTTTCCTGCTACAAAGGCAGGCCCTTCTCCAGCCAGTCGAACCATTCTTTTATCTTCTTAACAATATATATAGATAAATTACATATGAGGCCAAGAAAAACAGGTCATTCTTTCCAACATTTCAAAAATAGGCATTGATTATAGAGAGAGTAAAACGTCAAAACCGAACTCCTACTTTCTAGGGAACAGTTACAAACAAAAACCAAAATATTTGGGATCTTTACCCTAAATTCCGCCTATCTACAATGCCACAAGATTCCCTGAAATATACTCGATTTATCTTGCTATTCTATTTTATATTTTCAATCTCTTCCTTTAACGTGTCAAGCCAGCTAGGCTGATTTTCTTCAATGCTTTTGACTGTTCCAACTTTAGCCTCCTCCTTTCGTTGTTTTTTATTTTTTCTTACACCATCTTGTGTGTTATATCCATCCATATATCCATTAATGATCAAATCCTTCATAATAGGATTCAGCCTGATCTCTTCGCCTAATCTTGTCCCATCGACAGATTTTGCATGAGACTTTGTTGTTAGGATTTGTGCAACATGCCTTTCTCTCTTTTTATTTGATAATTTTGTCATATTCTTTGAACTTCCTGATTTGCTGAAAATCGCTGAATCTTTCTCCTCGGCTTTTGTCCTCAAGAGAAACAAGCTCGAGACCCAACTCTTTGTACTCCAACCTCGTTGGGGACATGCATTAAGATGACAAGGAGAATAACACTCTAATACCATTGATCTGGATTTTTTGAGCAGATTGAAATGACTACGGACTATAAATAGGTGATTAACACAAAATAACAGAGATATAGTAAAACTGGTTTTCTATTCAATAACGAAATAAGCTGAAACTGTAAAATGCAACAGAAACAAGCTTGTTGGAATGGTGGTGGCTTATCTCTGAGAAGAGATGTGACGGTTGTGCTCATTCGCAAGAAGATATTACAATGAGGCTATAAAGGTCTTTTTACAATAAAAAATAATTCCAAAAACCCTAGACATCCAAGAACCTAACCCTAGGAGATGAAGTGCCAAAAGTCATGTGGGCCCCGTTTGTGTAAGTTAATACATCAACTTCTCGGGGTCGTAACGTTTGCATACGATCTCCGTTTTAGGCGTATGATAGACCGTTGGAAAGGTATCGTCGAGGAGATTCATTTTAGGCACAATATTGAAAGAAATTACATATTTAAAACCTGTTTTCTCCCCAAAAAAATAGTTTAGGGCCTCAAAACGGCTCCGAAAGTGAAAACTGCTAAAAATAGTAAATTACCAAAATTGCCAGAAAAATGTTTTGAGCCAGTTGGAAAATATGGGTGGCCACTGATATACACCTGGATCAGTTTGGTTTTGATCCATTTTGTATTCATTGAAACATCTCGATTTTCGGGATGATTAAGAATCTCTTTTTTTCCACAACCCAGTGTTGAATGTTGTTCCTTGTTGCTCATGTTTTGAGGATTTTCATGAGTGCTTGTCTTATTTCTCTTTTGGATCTTTGAGTCCTTGATTGAATGATTTATCTCACACTTTTTTTGTTTCAGTTCTCATCACTTTTCATCGGCTTTGTTAGATTTTTTTTTCCTCGTATTTATTTGTATCAAAAATATATCTCTTTCATTTCATTTGAAAGTTAAGAAGTGCAAAGTTTGCATATCTCCTTGCATACATAATCAAACAAATAAATTTTTGGATTCTTTAGGAAAATTGTTTTGGCACGCATTTGAAAAAATAGCTAGTTTTGCATGTGCATTTCAATTTTCAGAAACATTTGCTTCGTAGTTTGGTATCATATTGATCCTAGAAATTGAAAGTTGCATAGTCTTTGAGTTATTGCTTATGTTAAGAAGATTATAACTCTTCTCCCTTCCATACATAGAATTCATTGAAAAGAACGAATTGCATCTCATTCTCTTGAATTCTATTGGAGTCGAGTCTCTTTCACATCATCAGTTTCATCTCTGCAAACCTATTGAGTAAAAATCCGTTAAAATCAACCACATGTTAATAAAATCAACTAGATATTTTTTTGGTTGTTAGCACACCAACACTAGCATGAGATTAGGGTCTTTGGACTAGGCAAAGTGAGTAAATTTTCCAAGACTACTAAACATACTATAGAGCACTAAAGACTGTAAAAATATGACTTTGGTATAAGCGTAGATGGGAACCCCCATTCACATAGGGGTTAAAAATGAGGTCGCGTGTGGAAGAGCAGCGAAGATTACCCCTCCAAAGCTTGACCAATCATAACAGACAGATCGTATATTGGGGGTTCTTCCTGAAGTGTCATTGACTCATTTAGTCTCGATAATTCATCAAATAAGAATCCATTCAGGGTCCTCTTGAGTCTAGTGTTCCACTTGTCCTCAATCCTCTAGAATAATTTCATACTTTGATATATTTCCCATACGTTTGGTCTCGATTGTCGATTGTACCCACATGGAGGCTCGCTGCGAGTTGGTAACCTTAGTGGCCTTTCTTAGGTATCTACAGAGGTGGTCGTGGGGGGATTCCCACGGTACCTAAGGAAGACGTTGTATCACATGATCAGTACCCTTGGAGGGTGATCCAATGAAAGTAAGGGTTGCTTGCATCGAGAAGGGCTATTACATGGAGGTCGGGCTAACTGCTTCTCATTTCTTCATTGGTGACTTGATATCTCATCTTCGGAAGATCCATAAATATATTGTTTCTTGGTTGATTTCTTTTAGTTTTCTTAGGGGTGTGTTTCTTTGAATTTCGTAGTTGGCCTTAGGATCGAATATTTCACAATAGTCAAGGTATGGATCATGATGTTTAGGAACCTCAACCAAATGTTTGTTATGAAGGAATGATCGAAGATTAAACTTATAATACCATGAGTGTAGCTCCTAGAAGTGGCCAACACATTGAAGAATTGGTCACAACCTTCATAAAAATCCTTGCATCTTACACAAATCCTCTTTTTACTGATCCACTCGGCTAACCACTCACTGATCCACCATCCACGAGATTTATTGATGCCTATTCTTCTTACTTTTTATCGCCCAGTTAAACCACTACACAATCTTTTGTCATGAACCCATCATCATTTGTTTATACTGAAGGACTTGGGAATTTTTCCACAATTCCTGAAGTTGATACTGTTTGTGCTTCATCTTTATCGGAAACATCGGTGATCTAGGTAACCCTGACTCAACCACTTGTGCATACATCTCCCTTCACACATGGGTCAGGTAATATTCCTATTTCACTATTTCCACACATGCAAACACCAAGTGCTTTACTTATTCATACCATCAGTCAAATGGATAGTAGTCAAGTCATTCACACAACCATGGTTACACAAGCTACTTATCCTTCATCTTAACCATCGCAGATGAGTTCACCCTACATTGGAGGTCAATATTCAATGGGAGGCCAACCTTTAGTTGGGGGGAAACCTCTAGCTGGAGGGATAAATTTTTTTGGGAAGAAAACTATGTGGTTGAAACATCAAAAAGCATAGGGGAAAGTTTCTCCAGCAAATATTTCTATCCCTACTACCACTGGCATGTATCCTGGACAATCATTTCCAGGAGTTTCTATTCCTTTGTGGTGTTAACCTAACCCGATGGTCATTCCCCAACAAGGAAGTTTCCCCTATCAATCATGTTGGCACCCAATAAATCCATAAACCCCATGATTCCAACACAATATTCTCCTTTTTTGAGTGTTTTTACATGTTTCTTCCCTGCTTTTCTCATTCTACTTTTGAGAGGAATTTAGCCCACAGTCTCCTAGATTGTATTTGACTTTGTTTTCCTAAGAATTTAAAATTTATTAATCATTTCCTTTTCTTCTCTGAGTTTGAAAATATCTCCTAGTTGTGATCCACTTAGGTTAACAAGATCCCTCGATTCATCCTACCTTTCAGTTGTCTGATATTCGTCTCACAAAGTTTTCAGTTTGCTTGATTGTTTAGGAATTTTCATCAACTAGGGTTTGCAAAGATTATTTGGTTTTGATCCCTTTTGTATTCATTGAAACATCTCGATTTTCTGGATGACTAGGAATCTTTTTTTTTCCACAACCCAGTCTTGAATGTTGTTTCTTGTTGCTCATGTTTTGAGGATTTTCATGAGTGTTTTTCTTCTTTCCCTTTTGCATCTTTGAGTCCTTGATTAAACGAATTATCTCACACTTTGTTTGTTTCAGTCCTCATCATTTTTCATGGGTTTTGTTTGATTTTTTTTTCCTCGTATTTATTTGTATAAAAAATATATCTCTTTCATTTCATTTGAAATTTAAGAAGTGAAAAGTTTGCATATCTCCTTGCATACATAATCAAACAAAGGAATTTTTGCATTCTTTAGGAAATTTGTTTTGGTACGCATTTGAAAAAAGAGGTAGTTTATCATGTGCATTTCAGTTTTCGAAAACATTTTCTTTGTAGTTTGGTATCATATTGATCTCAGAAATTGAAACTTGCATATTTTTTGAGTTCTTGCTTGTGTTAAGAAGAATAGAACTCTTCTCTCGTCCAAACATAGAATTCATTGAAAAGAACAAATTGCATGTCATTCTCTTGCATTCTATTGCAGTCGAGTCTCTTTCACATCATCAGTTTCATCTCTGCGAACCAATTGAGTAAAAATCCATTAAAATCAACCACGTGCTAATAAAATCAACTAGACATTTTTTTATTTGTTAGCACACCAACATTAGCATGAGATTAGGGTCTTTGGACTAGGCAAAGTGAGTAAATTTTCCAAGACTACTAAACATACTATAGATCACTAAAGAGTGTACAAATATGACTTTATTATAAGAATAGTCGGGAACCCCCTCTCACATAGGGGTTAAACACGATGTTGCGTGCGGAAGAGCAACAAAGATTACCCCTCCGAAGATTGATAAATCAAAGAAGATGGATCGTATATTAGGGGTTCTTCCTGAAGTGTCATTGACTCATTTAGTGTAGGTACTTCATGAACTAGGAATCCATTCAGGGTCCTCTTGAGTCTAGTGGTGCACTTTCCCTCAGTCCTCTAGAATAATTTCATACTTTGATATATTTCCCATACGTTTGGTCCCGACTGTCAATTGTACCCACATGGAGGCTAGTTGTGAGTTGGTAACCTTAGTGGCCTTTCTTAGCTATCTACAAAGGTGACTATTGGGGGATTCCCATGGTACCTAAGGAAGACGTTGTATCACACGCTCAGTACCCTTGGAGGGTGAACCAAGGAAAGTGAGGGTTTCTTGCACCAAGAAGGCCTATTACGTGGAGGTCGGGATAATTTCTTCTTGTTTCTTCATTGGTGGCTTGATATCTCGTCTTCAGAAGATCCTTAAATCTATTGTTTCTTGGTTGATTACTTTTAGTTTTATTAGGGGTGTGTTTCTTTGAATTTTGTAGCCAGACTTAGGATCGAATATTTAAAAATATCCAATGTATGGATCATGACGTTCAGGAACCTCAACCAAATGTTTCTTATGAAGGCATGATCGAAGATCAAACTTCTAATACCGTGAGTGTAGCTCCTAGAAGTGGCCAACACATTGAAGAACTAGTCACAACCTTCATAAGAATCCTTGCATCTTACATAAATCCTCTTTTTACTGATTCACTTGGCTAACCACTCACTGATCCACCATCCATGAGATTTATTGATGCCTATTCATCTTACTTTTTACCACCCGGTTCAACCACTACACAATCTTTTGTCATGAACCCATCATCGTTTGGTTTTTCTGAAGGACTTGGGAATTTTCCCACAATTACTGTAGTTGATATTGTTGGTGCTTCATCTTTATCAGAAACATTGGTGATCTAGGTAAACTCGAATCAACCACTTGCGCATATATCTCCCTTCGCACGTGGGTCAGGTAATATTCCTACTTCAATATTTCCACACATGCACAAACCAAGTTCTTTACTTGTCTGTACCATCAGTCAAATGGAAAGTAGTCAAGTCATTCACACAGCAACGGTTACACAAGATACTTATCCTTCATCTCAAGCATCACAGATGAGTTCACCCTACATTCGAGACAATGGGAGCCCAACCTTTAGTTGGGTGCAAACCTCCACCTGGAGGGAAACTTTTTGCTGGGAAGAAACCTATGTGGTTGAAACATCAAAAATCCTAGGGGAAAGTTTCTCCTACAAAAATTTCTATCCCTACTACCACTGGCCTGTATCCTAGACAATCATTTCTAGGAGTTTCTAATCCTTTGTGGTGTCAACCCAACCCGACGGTCATTTCCCAGCAAGGAAGTTTCCCCTATCAATCCATAAACCCCACGATTCCAATGCAATAGTCCCTTCAACCACAATAAATGGGGGGACCATAAGTTCAATCGTAGTACATAGGAGGTCCATCTATTCAATCATAGTACATGAGTGGACAATTAGGACAACCCGGGAAACCACTGTATATGGGAGGACCATCTAGTACTTTTTCTATATTGCTACAACGTAGATATGGTCCTACTCTTGTTCCCATGCTGCATGGTTACCACCAGTATCTACACACTAACCGACAATTTCCATTATTGGCTATGTTAGATCTACCACATCTGTCATGTTTGACAAATGATCTCATTCTACATGCCCCATTTTGGCCACCATCCCTGCCAAGTCACCGTTCAAAATCCTGAAATCCGATGGAAAACCTGGGGAAGATCCTAACAATCGTGTTATGAATTTCATTTATGGTGTTATTCCAACTCTTTGATGGATGATTCCATTCGTCTGAGACTTTTTTAGAGAACACTTATAGGTGCAACATTGAAATGGTATATTGAGATGCCACGTAAATCCTTTGTCAAATTTAATTCTCTTTCCATGGATTTCTTGATGTATTTTCAGTTGCCTATATGGTACGATACCGGTACAGATATTTTGACCTCACTCCAACAATCCTCTTCCACCCACATATCTATTCATATCCATGAGTGGAGGCGGTGGAGACGGTTGATTAAAGCTCCAATTCCAGACCAACTCCTCACGGATTGGTTTACAAAGTCTCTCTTGCCACCCATTTCCCATGATGTTTCTATGGGAAATGTAGTTACTGATGAGAAAGCTATCGTTCATGCTCAATATTTGGACTTGATATATTCCCATTCTAGCACACTTTACGATCTGATCCCTCATGATCCTTGTACATAGAATGATCTAACAAGACCTGCTCCAGAACCAGTTTTTGTTTCAGACACCAAAACTACTTCTGCTCATGCTCAATCCTCTGAGGTGAATGTGGTCCAATCCAATTCATCTTAGAAACTAGGAGGTAAGAATAAAAACAAGGGTAAAACCAAGAAATCTTTTGTCCAACAGAATACTAGAAAGACTATTGATATGCAACTGAATAGGAAGGCTAAGTTTCCTTGCATGATTTGTTAGGAAGACCACTACCCGAAATGTTTCCCTCATCGTGAGGCATACACTAAATTTATGAAGGGTACCTCCCAACCAGTTCAACAACAACATCTAATTGCACAAAACCCTTCCCCTCCACAAGGGGGAAACATAGGTCATTCCCAGCATGTGGATGCTTCTTCAAATGCCTTTGAGGTATATATGTTTAAGATAGTTAATGTAACAACTCGAGAAAATACTTATGACACTCCTCAAGATGATTAGGATAATGGAAAGGCTATCGATCAACCCTCCACATCCACTCCTCAATATTTCAATCCTCTTCAAATTGAGAATCCACTTTTTGATGCAGTGTTGTGCCCACTCAAAAGCACAATTCGAAAAGCGACATTTAATCCAAGTACCCGTGCCATCCAAAAATACAATATCATTGAAGATTTAGAGAAAGCTCCTTTTGTTGTGTCAACCCTGGAGTTCTATACAAATTTCCAAGTCAATGTAGAACCATGTTGTCAGCCATTGGAGTTTTTAGCACTCTGTAAATTTGTTCCGCTGATAAAACAAATGACAGAGGTAATTGTTTCAACCAACTTTAGGTTGGATTCTGACCTTTCCAATCAGAGAGGGCTCTCTCAGACATGTGAATACTGAAAATATTCAAAAAATATTTGGAAATGGACATACAGAGGTTAGATTCTACAATAGGACATGGTTTTTAAAAAGGGTTGGTAGGAAAAACAAGAGAACAAGTCCATTGGGAAATGGGGTCAACTCCAGAAATCATATGAAGATCTACAAGCTATGTATTCTTGAGGGAACAAAGGAAAAATAGATATTGAGTTCAACCAAATAATCTATACGATATGGATTGGAAAGAAAGGAAGGGCCATTATGACAAGAGGCATTTGACAGAGGATGAATCTCTTGGTATAGCTTTAGAATAAGGAACATAAACGCTGGCTACCAAAAACAGAACACCAATCAAGGGTGAATTCTGAACCAGAAACCAATAAAAACATAACAAGTATAATCAATGTGAGAAGGAGAACCAACAAGATGAATTCCTTCTTTTACTTAAATATTATTACTAGCAACAAAACACATTCATGAATATGAAATACAAGAAAACATACTAAACATAAACACCATGATGAATCTCGGGTATCCAAGAAAATCTTCTCTGCTTGTATTAAAATTCATAAGAACTCACAAAGTTTTCCTGCTACAAAGGTAGGCCCTTCTCCAGCCATTCAAACCATTATTTTATCTTTTTAACAATATATATAGATAAATTACATATGAGGCCAAGAAAAACGGGTCATTCTTTCCAATATTTCAAAAATGGACATTGGTTATAGAGAGAGTAAAACATCAAAACCAAACTCCTACTTTCTAGGGAACAGTTACAAACAAAAACCAAAATATTTGGGATCTTTACCCTAAATGCCACCTATTTACAGTATCACAAGATTCTCTGAAATATACTCGATTTATCTTGCTATTCTATTTTATATTTTCAATCTCTTCCTTTAACATGTCAAGCCAGCTAGGCTGATTTTCTTCAATGCTTTTGACAGTTCCATCTTTAGCCTCCTCCTTTTGTTGTTTTTTCCTTTTTCTTACACTAGCTTGTGTGTTGGATCCATCCACATATCCATTAATAATCAAATCCTTCATAATAGGATTCAGCCTGATCTCTTCGCCTAATCTTGGCTCATCGACAGATTTTGCATGAGATTTTGTTGTTAGGATTTGTGCAACATGCCTTTCTCTCTTTTTATTTGATAATTCTGTCATACTCTTTGAACTTCCTGATTTGATGAAAACCGTTGAATATTTCTCCTCGGCTTCCTCTGTTTTGTCAGGAAACATGAGCCTATTTCCTTCAAATTGTACCTGAGTTGGATTAGAGGTTTGATTTGCAGATATCTCGCTCTGGAATAAACCGTTAATTTCCCAAAATAAAGTAATATCACTTGGGTTTTGAGTAACAGGTGCCATCAATTATAATCATTGGTTACTGACGAAAATCCTTATGGGGATAACGACCTCTCACACTCGTCTATCAATTTTCAATGATGAGTATCAAATCGTTTATTTGGTGGCGCTTATTTAGCACTACGCAGATGAATGGTACACAAGCAGGTTTCTCGAGATGATTTGACTCGCTGTCAAGTTTCATTGTCACATGTAGCCCTCGAATTAGACTCAATTAATGAACTTTAACAAACGATTTTGGGGGTGTGATGGGGTGGTTTTGAAGAAACCCTCTTTTCACCCCGAAATACACTAGAGTATGCCATGTACCTTGCAGGAAAACCATAGATGGAATTTCGAGACCGCTTAGATATTTTAACCTCCGCGTCGTTTCAAACTCTGAAATCTCTCGCAATCGTTGATCTTAGATGATGGAAATCTATATCCTTTCAATCCCATTTTACTTAACACCTCCTCCAAATTTAATCTCTTCTACCATTTTCTGACCCTTCCCCAAATTTATCTGACTTCCAAACTGGTTTAGCACCTCACTGAACCCTGAAATATCGATTTTACACCAAAAAATTAAATAGTGATAACATGGGCTCCAACTAGGGATGTTATCCTCCCAGTGAAGTAGAAAAGAACTTGTAGACCCTGTGCCTAGTCCATTGGGATTCCTCCAAAACATGTGTGTACCCTGCTCTCAACTGGGGACTGAATGTTGAATACACCCCTAAAATCTGATTGTACACATTACTGAAAATACAAACTGAAAAATGCTTGATCAGCAAACATATTTGCACTTGCCTTTCCTAACTGCTGAAATGAACTGCCAATCAAGTGAAATCATAATGCCAATGCAACCATGCAATCATTTCATCCACTGTTTGTTTTCTTTGCACATGCTTTCTCCAAAGCCTGTTTACTGATAATTCGTTCAAGAATTTACCTATAAATTCAAATCTCAAAAAATAAAAAACATCGGTGTAACGCCCCATATATTGACCTTTAGGGAGTTAGAAGATTGATTGTTTACTCATCTTAGTAATTCAATTCTTAACATTTGTTTGGGCTCAAATAGATTGAGATAGATATTTGAGATATGTACATATTTTTATGTTGCATGATATTATTTTCATTGTTATATACTCATGATGATGATAGCTCTTTGGTTTGTTTAACCATGTAAGTTAAAATGTGGAATTTAGGTACGTGGATACTAGTTCAAGTTATGATATGAATGCATAACAGATACCAGGCATGATAAAAATAAACATGCATTTCTTAAATTGAACGTCGATACAGATATGGATCCTTATATGAAATTATTATGTATATGCATAGATATGAGTTATTGGTGAATTAACTTACAAGTTAATGAGATATGCGATAGCCAAATGACTGTAGTGTTGAGGTGATTTGGATGTTGTAGACATCAAGAAGATAATATATGCTATATGTTGTACTTATTATTTAATTTATGATTTGAAATACTGCTATGATTTGTGGTGAGTGTGGTTTTGACAAAACGCACAACTTGCCCAGAGTGATTGTTTGATGACGTGACTCTAAGAAAAGTAGTTGCACAGTATGGCTCGATATAGGGTGTTGACCATAGTTCTATAAGGATGGGTGGAGGTATTTCCCACCATTTATCCTCCGAAACCTAGAGTTGTGGGAGGGCTGTGTGAAGTCACGCTCCCCTAGACGTGTGATGATGACTGTTAGTTGACTGTTGGGGAAGCTTGGTCGAGATGTATGACACTTTCACTTATGGGTTCTATTTGGAGTTAGGTCAATATAGTTGACGCTCCATCTTATTCCAACAGAGGAAAGGATAGGATGGAAGATGGAAGTAGGTTAGGAAGGAAGGATGCTTCAATGTTAGTTGAGAATACTGATTGGGGATTAGAGATGCCACTATTGTTTACTCACTTGGTTCCTACCATGTTTAAAACCCTATTTGATTTCCTATTGATATTTTAAGTGTGACAATGATTTATTGATGATTTGGTGTAATTTAGTTCATTAAGATTATTAAATGATGCATTACTTGATCTGTTGTCCTACATGTCTTAGTGATCATATAGGAACTATGCACTAGGGGAAATGATTGTTTATCGTTAGTACATACATGAGATATGTGGCTGCTAGCTAGGCACACATACCCTACCCATGTACACTAGTATAAGTAATTAATGTATTAATTACTAAAGTAAATTATTAACTGTTTAATTGAATGTTTATTGAATATGTAAATTATATTGCATACAAAATATCTAGAAGCATTAAATACCTTCCTGACTTTGATAGATGGTGGGTATGATAAATTAAATGAGCACGGTGGGGTGTTATGTACATTTTGGGGAAAATTATCAAATAACATTTATTAGCTAGCATGAGAAGAAAGACTTTTCATTTTATTTATTGTTGTTTAATGAAAGTCATTTATATTTAGTTTTATTTTAATATTTTCCCAAAATATCTAGAT
>ML777577.1:137392-150858 GCA_009831015.1 Picea engelmannii
AGATTGTTGGTTGTGGAGCCTGATTATCTTCATGATTCAGAGGTCCTTGCTTTCAGTTGTGTTTATACCCCATGAAGTATTTACACCCCAGAAGTATGTACACTCTTCCACGCGGGGGAGTGCAGAGGGGGGGTACCCCCTCTACGGGGTCTGGGGGGGCTATCCCCCCGGCTGGGGGGTCTGGCGGCAAGCGGGCCCCCGAAGCAAAAATTGCCTTGTAAACGTATATTGTAATTTCATTGTAAATCTGGACCGTTCATTATAAGGTCGCTGATCTAACGGTAGAGATTATGTTAGGGTTTTTTTCCCTAGAAGGAAACCCTCTTTTATGAGGGAAATGTATTGCGGCTATAGATGATGGTGAATATTGTATTCTAAGAGAGGAGACTGTGAGAGAAAGAAGAGGAAGTTACAATGGGTTTTGTTGTAGGTTGTATCCCTTCATTTGCTGGATAATAATAAAGGAAGGACCTGGCAATTTCTCTGGTGGACGTAGCCCACACTGGGTGAACCATGTAAATCTATGTCTCTCTTGTATTGTGTGTCTTCTGTGTTTTGTTTCTGCATTTGTTTTATTTTATTGCTCCGCAGTTCTGTTTTTCTAACAAACATAGGAAACAATAGGTACTGTGTTCAACCAAATAAGCTATATGAGATGGAAGTTGGAAAGAAAGGAAAGACCACTATGACAAGAGGCATCTGACAGAGGATGAATCTCTTGGTATAACTTTAGAAGAGCCCTTGGTTCTCCTAAACTTACCCCATCTCCTACCACCTTGAAAGTGTTTGATGGGCGTGGTTTCTAACCTCATGGACTTTTGCAATATTTCATTGTGACATTGAAGGGTAAAACTATTTCACCCGATATCTAAGTGGTTGATGTGCCCCTAGATTACAATTTATTACTTGGTCGTAGTTGGTTCTATGCGATGACCGTCATCGCATCTTCGGTATTTCATATTTTATGATTTTACCATCTAGAAAAAATTACCATTGTTGATCAACCTGATTATATAACTCTATATATCCACAATTCTGCAGCGAATAATGTCCCTTTTCTAAGACAATCTAGTCTTGATAGTGTAGGATTATGTCTCCTTAAGGATTCCTCGTTCATGGGGGGTTTTCCTTTAACTTCTCCTACCACCCCATCGGTTTCCATGATAAATATGTTTTTGACTCAGATGCGACAATCCCTAGAATCACTTGGTCCTTTGGTAGTACCTGGTCTTTACGAGTATAGTTCTCTTCCTGTGTCAAGCTCATTAAAAAATGAAACATACACTTACGAGCATAGTTCACTGTCTCTGTAAATCTCATTAAAAAATGAAACAGACCCCCCTCCATTCGAATCGAGTCTCACTTTGGATCGAATACTTGAACCTTCTTTTCCTCTGCCTAGTGAAAATATTCCTATTAGTAACCAGACTCCTAAACAAGGAAAGAAGAAGAGTCGACAGAGGAAACGACGCTTGGGGGGGGGGGGGGGAATTCCAGCCTCTGGACATCATGGTGTAGTGAAGACACTAGCTTCTATCATGCAAGCTAGGGGAAAAATACCTCTAGAGAGACACACTCCTATGAGTGATCCTTGCTTGGGGATCGTTCCCATCGTAACATAGTAGTCTTTTCTAGAACAAGCTTAGTCTTTGTTCTTTCTTGTGCTTGTAAATACATGAGAATAGGTTACCGATCTTGGTCTTTGTTCTTTCTTGTGCTCATTAATACATGAAAATAGGTTACCGAGTATACTTTTATCTATTTTTTAGACTTGTAAAATCTACACAAAAAAGGAACTACTTGGAGTTTCCTTTAAGCTCTTTTCAAACACCCTAAACATGAAAATATTGTCAAGTGATATTGTTTCCTTTCACACTCATTAAAAGGTTTGAAACAATGTCTTTCGAGTGGTATTTTATCTCTTTTTTATCCTCACAAGACTAATTATGAAAAATGAATACTCTAGTCAAGCATGACTAGAAGATTTCTCCCTTGTATTGTTTTACACTTCTTTCGGGATTGGGGGACTAAATTTATGAAAAAATCATCCATGGAGTCATCTTTAAGTTCTTTTCAGACTCTCTTAACGTGAAAAACCACCAATTTTACCTTCACTGGGATCGTAAAATTATGCATTGAAGGACCTATGTGAGTCCAATATTTAGGACCCATAAAACACTGAACCCCTCCTAAACATACCAAGCATGAGCTTATAACGAGCATCTATTATCCTCCTCAAGATCGTTAACAAATAAAGAGGTATTCATCTATCATGATGGGGGAAAATTGAAGGAAGTGGGTCAATTTTCTTTTGGAATCCTTTATGGCAGCTACTATTGCCCTTGAATAGGGAACATGCTTGTGTCTCATCTTACAATTGGGTAATATTGTTGTCTTTGGGTCATACCAATTCCATGTTTCGTTATACGTTTTTGTTCTAGTTGAAAATTTCTCTTATTGTCATCACACTATGTTTTTGGTACTCATCGAGTCAATGCTACTAAGTCATTTGTCATGTCTCACAATGTTCATGGAAGCTTCACTTAAAATCATACATCTATAGTATTACCAATTTCCATTTCCCATGTAAGTCCATAATCATTTAATCCACGATCTTACATCACTTTCCTGTGTCAATTTCGTGTCGATGATGGGGGATACATCATGGAAATCCTTCGATGAGTCTATTCCTGTCGACTTCAACAAATTATCTAGGAATTAGACTTAGAAACTAGTTAGTACCTTGGGACCTGCATGCCTCAATGGCAAGCTTCCTCGCTTTCGAAAGTGGGTTTACACCATTTTCCTTTGATTGAATTATTCCACAAATGTTTGACATCAACTCATTTATTCACATTCACTAGAATGTACTAAAGGTATACCTCAATGACTAGTAATCAAATGGTTTCTATCATGTTCGACATAAAATAATTTATTCGCATGGCTATATTCGTACTACTTTGAGATCGGGACGAAGACCCTGGGTTAGGCGCTCACTCTGTTATGTTCTTTCCCCGGGCTGCGATGGAGATCATTTGAGCATGTAAAATATTTCGGTACAATCACCATGTTGGAAATCTAACTAATATATATATTGTCACATAGATCCACATTGTATTGATCCGTGGCTATGTTTTGTCTTGTCGTAGCTCCACTATGTATTTTTCGTGGTTGTGATTAGTTCATGTCATGGAGGTATGGATTCATATTTTATCTTTGGTGTCCATATCCTTAGTCAATATTCTCATGGATCCATAGTGTATTGGTCGGTGGCCATGGTTTGAGTCATCTTGTATTCCAAGCATAGGTATGTTTGCCTCGGGAATGAAACATATATGCATACAGATTGATGATTGTTTGCAACTTCTACCAGGTTCACCTACTCTAGCACCCTTGCATTAAAGAATTTGTAAAGTGTTTCTCCATAATTTTTCTCTTTTGACTTCACACTTTAGGGGGCATATGTTACACGTCAAAATGTCACACTTAAGTGTCGCAAAGTGACGTATGCACCTTGTTAAGTGTCACATGCATTGTATCAAGTGTCATATGCCCCTTACCAAGTGTCACATTCACTTTGCTAAGTGTCTCAACCTATTGACAGCATATAAACTTCTTTCACAATCTCTAATTCATGTTGGAGGAAGAAACTCATCATTTCACGGCCAAAAACATGCCTTTTACCTAGAAAATTAACCATTTTTTGAAAATTTATGAAGGGTGGCGCCCCCTTCCCATGTATAGGGAGAATCGGTGCTCCCCTTGCCATGTTAATGGAGCGCCACTTTTGTCCATTGGTGCTCTATCTCTAACTAAGGGGGAGTGCCACTTTTTGTTAGAGGAAATAAAGGAGAATCCCACCTCTTTCTAAGGGTTAGTTCCAAGTAGATGAGGTTGGTTTGGGTCAAATCCTATCCTATGGATATCTCTTAGGATATAATCCCAAATTAAAGAGCCATATTCTCAACCATTTCCCTCATTATATCATGGTGTTTAAGCCTCTCAAGCCTATATATTGAAGGTATTTCCAAGGTGAATGGGGGAAGAATTCAGATACCAAAGCTTTGATCCTAGGAGAAGCATCAACATTTTGATTTCAAGTTTTTCATGCAAGGTTTGGACGAGGAGATCTTGTAGAAGTTACTACATCATCAATAATGCTTTGTAAGTGCCTTTCTTTGGATTTCCAATTAATATAAACTTGGCCTATTCCCTTCAAGTTCAAGTGTTCTACATCTACATAGTGCTTGTCTATTGTTGTTTCAGTATTCATAGATAGATCTACTTTATCTAATCATATAGAGTAGGAGGAAGAGTTCTTTTGCTATTCTTTGAAGGACTTCAGTTGTGTTGAGGATCTTAGAGATAAATCCCAAGGATTGGAGTAGCGAAGATGAACATTGCAACAAGGTATGCCACATTCTTCTTCTCTCTTGCTCGATTGATTGAGTTAGATCTATAGGGAAATTAGTAACCACTTGTTCACTTCTATGTTTGGACCAAAGATAGGGGTCTTGGTACAAAGGGGAGCTTATCGTGTCCACATGGTAAGATTTCTCACAACAAAGTTCCATTGAGCTTCGCGGATGTAAGCCTTTGTCGTGTCATTGCCTAATGCATGTTTTCTATCTATTGCATTTGTATCATGCATAGTGGTCTGGCGTAAAGAGATTTTTCTTGATCTGGTTATGTTCTCGCTCCTCGCGATCTTAGAAGGTCTACCCATAGAGATTTCCATCTTGACTAGATTGAACTATGTCGTGCGTCTAGTTGGCATCGATGTCGTTTTACCATTCATTGATACTTGTTACGTTGATTCGTCACATAAAGTGTCATCTTCTTCCCCTTCACCTCTTTCCATTCATCCCAGTTGAATCACAATGTTCTTCATCACCATATGACCTAGCTAATCTCATTGACACCCAGTTTCTAAAAAACTACCTGATATGCCTTATTCCTAATTTCGGCCCCTAGGTGTGGAACCCTCACTGATAGAACCTAGACCGATGGAACCATGAGGGGCATGGAACCTTGACTTTTGTGTAGTTTGGTATAATTTTCTAATTTGCATTTTTTTTTTTGTATATATATATATATATATATTATTTTATTTTATTTTTAAATTTTATTATTTATTTCTTTTTGTTTTTATATTCATTTATTATTTTTATTTATTTATTTCCATTTTACCCTTGGTTTTGGAAAAACCACATGGTTTATTTTCCTATGGTTTTTACCCATAGTTTTCCCCTAAAGTTGCATTAGATGTTTATTTTTACATAGGGGAAAACTAAGGGTTTTTGTAACCATTATTGTATAGTTATGTCTTTCTATACAAAATATGTTTTATTTTGGGGCCTGGCATAAACCCTTTACCGAGGGGCATCGACCCCAATATATATAAGGGCATCAAATCCCTTGCATCAATCACTGACCAGCACCCGAATGAATGTATATAGTGGCAACATCACAGTAACGTTTATATATATAGGTAGGCATTAGTAATGTGTGTGTGTGTATATATATATATATATATATATATAGGTAGGTAGGCATTAGTAATGTATAGATAGGCATGACATTGGTCACTACTATGCAGCTCACCCAGGTACAAAACATAAGGGAACCATAAACATGGCATCAATCACATATATATATATATGCATCAATAACATAAACGACATGTATATATTGAGATACCACTGGCAAACACTCACAAGGGACTATCACTTGCAAGGGAGAGATAGTTGTCGGAATAGCAGGATGAGGAATAGGCATCAATCACACACACACACACACACACATATATATGGTATTTCTCTATCCCTTGAGAATTTCTCTATCTCTTCTCCTCATGAACAAAATCACTATATCCCTTTTATATATTTATTTTTACATGGGGTAAATATGGTTTTTGCATGGATAAACTACCTGTGTTACATAAAAAAACTATTTGTTAAATGATGTGTTTTTCTCAATACCTAAGGTGTAATATGTAAATCTGTATTTTTATCATATATCTGTAAAACTAAAAAAATTGTTTGACTTGTCGTTTTCATCTCTTTTATTTTCGTTTTCGTTTTCATTTTCATTTTTATTTTGTTTTCCCTTTTACCCCCCTAGTCCCAGATTGTACATACTCATTTATTTCTCTACTTTAATTTAGTTTTTATATTAATTTAATTTAGTTTCTTTTTTAAGCTTAACATGTTTTCATTTTTTCTTTCATCCACTAAAATTCAATGTAATATCCCATAAGACCTTCCCAGTTTTCTCCCCATTGGTCCTCACATTTACTTCGTGGTAAACTTAAATTGGAAATTACCAATTTAAGACAACCCTCCTATCTTCATGGAATCCCTACCCCTCCTCCCGAGCACCTTTAAAAATTTATGAATTTTTCATTGTGTCCCAATATCAAGCTTGGGAATTGGTCTTCACCTAATTATACTATTACTTAAGGGTCTTTGGCCTAGCTTGTCGAAATAGCTCAATGAGTGTGTATCTTTGGAACAATCAATCAGAGCCACACTCCATGCATGTCTCGACCATGATTTCCAACGAGACTAAGGGAGGAGTTATATTGCTTTAATACTAATACTCATCATGGGAAGTCATTGTCGTGGGGGAGTTACCCTACAAGGATGTATCAAGACTCACTATATAATAATATTTCCCCCATAATATTTTCATTGGGAGTTACCCTAGAAGGATTAGTTTAATATTCATTTTGGAATATTTGCACTCATGAGGGAATGTTATAACCCTAAATTGCACCACACATGCTTACCTAGCATCAGGCCAACTCATATCCATTCCTTGCCAAAGCCAGGTTGAATAAACTCTTGAAAATCCTCTTAAATCAAGTAAAACGCGCCCTAACCTACTACTGCACGCGTTGGAACACTGGCAGGCCTATTACTACACGTGTTGGAACGTTGGCTGGCCTACTACAGCCCGCGTTTACCTAACAAAGCACAAAAACAGGAAAGTTGTTGACGGGACAAAAATCTTTGGGTCAGTTAACTGAAACTCCCAGCCATGCATGGCTCAGAGTTCGTCCAAAACCCTAGCTCCTTCTAGCCTATAAAAGAAGGGGTAGGGGTACTATTTGGAGGAGGGAAAAAGATAGCAAAGAAACTCTGTCCAATTGCCGAATCCATCTGTCCTAACCCTTTAGCCTTTCCTCAAGCTTAAGGAGAATTAAAGAAAAGCACTTGGAGGACAAAGAAGAGGAGGAGCCCAGGATCAGGATCGAGGAACGGTGGTCGGTCTCTATCATTGTTGTAAGTTGATTCATCTTGAGATTAATAAAAGAATATTTTTCCCGTCCCAATGCACGAGTTATATATATTTTATTTGATTTATGCTTAATCTCTAACCCTCAAGTAGAAAAATAGCATGCATGCGTAGTGTTTTGTCTCGATTACAGGATTGTATTTGGAAGGAGCAGCGCAAGAGAGCGGATAAAGCGCAACAGAGGATCTACATCAAACATCGATAAAAAAGGTTAGTAGGTCTTTTCCATGCTTGTGTGTGAAAAAGGGGTTTGAGTATTGGGGTGATAGRTTAAAAGTGGTTTCTTTAAGGTCATGATCTGCGTACATGTTCAGCCCTAGCTTGTTAGTCTGTAGGGTATTATTTCCCAACAACAGAATTGGCGACTCCGCTGGGGATATACTCTTAGGGTTCCGGATTTAGTTGAAGGTTTTTGGGTAGTTCAAAGAATTAGATTTTCTGTTTGTTTGTTTTCTGTTAGGTCAGAACTAGCAGGGAACTTGGTTCTTAATACCAGTTTTTCCTTGACTGTTTCTTGACATTTATTATTGGGACACACAGAGGTACACACGGCCTGCAGAAGGATTGCACGCGTGTAACCCGCGCCCTAACCTCTTAGGGCTCGCGTTTGAACGCTTGTTGTGGTGGTTTCAGTAGCATGTAGGAGTCAGAAAGCTTGAGAGGCAGCCTCCTCTTCCCTGTCAGAATTTTACATTCTCAGGGGGATTTTTGGATCATGTCTGGATCTTGCTGGTTCATAGCCTTGTTTCAGTCTGCTTTATTGTGTTTGTTATCTTTTGTATTTATTTTTCTTTTCTGTTGAAGAAGAAGCATCCAAGCCTTCAAGAGACCCTGGTTGTCAATACCAGAGGCCTCTTCCAGGTCTGGGCTGTCTGTGTTCAGTTTTGTCTTGGATTTTACACATACACGCGGCTTGTACTAGTTCTTCCCGCGGGTACCCGCGAGCTGTTATAGCTCAGCACGCGTTTGCACGTGTGCTTTTTCAGTGACATTCGTGGGATTGACTGGTTGCTTTTCAGCATGGGTGGGGCAGTCATCCCCTTCTGTGGTGAGAAGTGTGCCCCTCAGGGGTTCGAGTCTAGGGCTACACAGTCAGTACGTTAGGGCCTCTCATCCTTAGCCTAGTTTTTTCTTAGTTGATTGTTGATTAAAAAGAAAAAGGAAAAATAAATATTTTGTTTTATGGTTTTTAGACAAGCGTAAGAGTCGGTGCTTTCTTGATTGCCACTGTGTGTCTTTGCTCTGGTTCTTTGCAATCTGCGCTTTAAGCCAGAAATTTAGTTTGTTTTCTTGGTTTTGTGCTTGTTGAAATTTTCCCTTTGTTGCTTCATTTAGCACTTAAATAAAATAAAATAAAATTATCTTGTTAATTTGCTTCTTTATTTGAAGATTGTGTCGCTGCATCAATAGCTAGGAAGTAGTTTTTTTTTTCGTAAGTTTTTTCAGAGCATTTAGGAGCATAAGTAGCTCGGAGATTGAGCGAAATTCCTTTATGTTTGCTGCATGAAATCTTAGAAAAGTTGAAAAGAAAAGAAGTCTTTCTTAGTGAAAAGTTGCTGGTTTTTGCATTTTTTGTAACAATTTTTGTAACAATTTTTGTTTCCAAATTCATTTTTCTTTGAGTCTTTACACACCATCAGTTTCACTTTCATACCTTGTGATGTAAAAATGCCCATTAAAAGAAACGCTAATTTAAAATCTATTAGACTCTTTTGTTTGTAGGGTTCATACACTAACTCAGGACTAGGGCCTTGGAACAGGTTGGAGAGTAAATTCTCCAAGGCCCTTCAAACCAAACGTTGGAGTCTGTCATAGGGAGTGTAGAAGTCCAGTTATGTGAAAGTTATCCAGGACCCCCCTCTAACACAGGGGCTAAACACGAGGTCGCGTAAGGAAAGGTAGCGGAGATAACCCCTCCAAAGTCGGACCGAGCGTAGTGGAAAACACATATCGAGGATTTGTTGAGGGATTCCGTCGTTTTCATTTGCCACGGGGCTTCATGGGTCTCGAATCCGTTCGAGGTCCTCAGTTATCTTCCGGACCATTTTCTCTCGATACCCTTGACAGGTTTCGGGCTTGATACCCTGCTCATTGTGGTCTACCCGACTATCGACTGTACCCGCCTGGTGACTGTTCGCGTGCTGGCAAACTAGTTGCCAATCTTGTCTAGGGACATACACAGGTGGCTGCAGGGGTATACCGCGGTACCTAGGACAGACATCGGGCCACACTTTGCAGAGTATACCCGGGTGGTTCCGTTTTCGAGTTGCACTTGCACCGGTAAGTTGCTCTAGTGTTGGTTGTTGTAACTGTTCTTCCAACTAGTTTAGTGTTTGCTTGATTTATCTCGTAGGGGCTTCTTTTTAGTGTGTGTTACTGTTTGATCGTGTAGAATACCTTAGCGTGTCATGAATATTCTCACACAGTGGAGGATTCAGAGCTCCCCCGGTCACGAAGGCTTCTGGGCCTGCCGTCGATTATCCTGGAGCCACCTCTGCCACCATTGAGGCGGAAGCTAGACCAACAAGGGTCTTTCGAAGCAACCGGGTTACCAACCATTGAGCCTGAACAACTCCCGGAGGGATCGACCGCCAATCTTGGATTGGTTGAAACCTCAACCACTGATACTTGGCCGCAAGTTATTGTGCCAATTCAATTTTACGAACGCCTGTCAGTGCCTCACACAGCTATGGCAACAAACATTGTTACTTCCTCTGGGAATTCTTCCATTCCCATCACCGTTGCTACCACAGGAGAAGTTTCTCCTAACTTTCCCTTGTCGGCGGTCCGGGCCACCATGGTCTCGGCCGCAACTACGTCGCACAGTGGACTGACCCCATCTATCGCGGTGGCCACACCTCCCTTCACACCTAGTGCGATAGGCCCTCTGTTCTCATACGGTATGCCTAGTTCAGGTACAAGTCCTGCACTCACTTACTCCACTTTACAGACTTTGGGTCTGGGGGCAGGGAGCTATAACGCTTCTCTGCAAGGTCAACTTGGGGGCATTCTTGTCCCTTTCAATGCTTTTCCTTACGATGGAGGTCATATCTCTCCTTCGTCCCCTTCGCTTGGTGGTCTGCATCAGCAGTCCGTCGGGCATCCTGCACACACGAGTTCAATTGGAGCCAGGAGTCAAGGAACACCTGCGCAAACTCAGCCGATAGGTTCGTCACCGTTTGTTTGGAACAGGACGTTTGATAAAAACACTTTCGCATCCACTGTTTTCCCATCTGCGGGTACACCCATTTTTGGACAGTCTACTCCGGCGCAGGGTACTATTCCTGCGTCGAGGGCACATATACCAGGACCTTGGATCTCAGGACAAGGATCCGTTCCTTCCTTTGGAATGTCGTTCTGGGGTAATTCTTTCCACAGTCGATGGAACCCTGGACAGACTTCTATGCCTCTCCCATCGGGACCGGCATGGGGTAATCCTTCCCAAAGTCTGTCAAACACGATGAATGCCCAACATCCTATGTCCTTTATGGGGAATCATCCAATGATGTCTCCACAAATTCAAAACCCTTATGCTGGTCAAGGCCATGGTTTCTACCAGAATCTGGGCCAGCAGCCAAACTTTTCCTGGCAACCTGGTGCCAGTCAAACTCCAGGACCGTTTTTCCCAGGCTATCAACAACAACCCAAACTACCATTCTTGGCGACATTACACTTGCAAGATTTGACACGGTTGTTAAATGATCCTATATATCACGATCCGCGTTGACCTCCTATGCCAACGAAGTTGCCTTCGGACATTCCAAAGTTCGAGGCCAAGCTTAACGAAGATCTAGGTGATCACGTGACTACTTTCCACCTTTGGTGTTCATCTAACTCACTGAAAGATGACTATGTCCAGTTGTTATTGTTTCAACGCACTCTTATTGGGAGTGTCGCGAAATGGTACATCGATCTTGATCGCTCACGATATTCTTCTTTTGGCGAACTGGCTATGGCCTTCCTTAACCATTTACAGTTACCTGTGAGATACGACGCGGGCACAGAGATGCTTGCTAATTTCGAACAGACGACAACGGACCATATCTCTGACCATATCCAAGAGTGGCGACGTCGAAAGAGTCTAACCAAAGTACCAATTCCACCAGCATTCCTGCTTGAGTGGTTCCTTAAGTATTTAGTCCCACAATTATCCAAAGACATCGCGACTTCAGGAGTTTTCTCCGAAGAAGATGCCATCATGAGGGCTCAACAGTTTGAGCTTATCTATTCTCAGTCTGGTTTATTATAAAACATACTGCCGGATGCTCCACGATCAATACTGGATAAAACTAGACAGAGAGTCGGACCACATGCCGATGGTATTGTTGGTTCGGCACAAACCAAGACCGCTGAGCAATTGTCAAAACAATTGCAACAGTTATCTATCCAACACTCGGCAGCCAGCCAGACTACTGCTTTGGCTGCTCCTCCTACCCAAACGTCGGAAGTACACTCCGTGCAGACGACTAACTCGAAGGCCACCCAGCAGCCTGAAGGGAAGAAAAAACAACACAAAAAGGGTAAGGGGGATAAAAAAACCCACTGATAATGCTGGCGAGGGCACTACGAAAAAATGGAAGGCGAGGTATCCATGAAACTTGTGTGCGGAAGACCACCCGACCCATCTGTGTCCTCGACTTGCAGAGGCCCAAAAGTTTGTCACACAGCAACAGCAAGCCGTGTTGACTAATCCCTTTCAGCATGAGCAAAATTTAACTCAAGCCTCTACAAGTGCCGAAGGGGGCAACCAAGAAACCTGCCCTCCCCCAAACAATTCCTCATCCGTGAATGTATATATGGTTAGGGGTGATGCTTTAATAACGACTAGAGCGCATGACTATAGTAAACCAAGCGCCTCTAAGAAGGGTAAAGAAGTTGAAATCCCATCTCTTCATCTACAGATTGAGAAGACATTGGGAGAAACGATGACACGCATTCCAAAGGGTGCATTTAAGAAAGCTTCTCACAATCCAAATGCAAGGGCTGCCCAGAATTACTCTGTGGTGGAAGATTTATCCCAAACCCCTTGTGCTATGTCCGCTTTGGAAGTTTTCCAAAGTTGCCCTGCTCAGAGGAAAGCCTTGTTGACTGCTTTAGGCTCTATTGAGACTTGTAACCCGGGTACCATCATGTTAGATACGACTGATTTGAAATCTCATCTGCCTTACCACGTCGCGTTTCAGATAGTAGTGGCTCATCCCACGAAAACTTCTACACGGAATATCTTCTGCACAGTGGTCGACGAGGGCGCTTCGACTTGCGTTATGTCATTAGCATGTTGGAAAGCCATTGGTCAGCCCACTTTGTCTCCATCACCTACTCTCCTCACTGCGTTCAACGGTCATTCTTTCCGACCACATGGCATCGTTCCTTCCTTCCCAGTGCAGTTAAGTGGGAAGACCGTGTGCGTTGAAGTAGAGGTAGTCGACGCTCCCCTCGACTATAACCTCTTGTTAGGTCGGAGTTGGATTTACGCTATGCAAGCTGTGGTCGCTACAGTTTTCCGAGTCTTGTTGTTTCCACACGAGGGTCGGATAGTGACCATTGATCAATTGTCCTTCTCTAGATCTGACCCAGCTTTGGGGACATCCGCGGTTCCCATGATTGATAATCCTCAGCCCAGTGTCGTTAACGTAGGAGTTGGTTTGTGTTCATCCTTGATGGGTACCTTTGATTACCCACCTCCTCATAACGATGTCAATTTTATATCGAATCACCACAAGGCTGAGATTTTTCATGTTTCGTCGTTCCACACGACTTACTTTGAGGATCCGTGGATTCTTCCTTCCCCATCAGCCACGATGGATGAGACAGGGCACTCTGGCATGTCCATTCCCTTGTCGGCTGCTAAAGTAGCGTACTCTTTAGTCCAGCAAGCTTCAACTAACCCTGATCTGACTCCCGCACAAGAATTGGATCCACTTCCAGATCCTATTTGGGCTCAGAGTTCTCTTGCCAACTTCGATTCGTTAGATTTAGTCTTGCCTTCGGATGAAGCAGTAATCGAAGCAATGACTAGTCCAGACAAACCTTAGGAAGATCTTCATCACAGATCATATTTCCTCCCAGAGTTAAGCCAAATTGAGGCAGGAGAATTCACTATCACCATGACGGGAGATCAGCCATGTCCCATTAACCTCTTAGCTACACAGGAAATTTATGCTGAG
>ML777577.1:152221-213765 GCA_009831015.1 Picea engelmannii
GAAATCACTGAAGCCTTCAGTCCGATCATCAAGATTATCAAGTCCATAACCGACGAGCCATCGAAGACCTCTGGGTAGTGAATTCGTACACTCATATTACACTCCTACCCGAGTTTTATAATATTTTGAAGTTGTTGCTCAAGCTCTGAAGTACAACCATCAGGTCGAATCATCTTCTGGGAGATGGATACTTTATATGTATATCTTTCTGATTTTGAGATGTAGCTATGTTGTGTATTATTTGCGGCTACTCTTCATAGTTTTTGACATGGATCTACAGTGTATTTGATTGGTAGCCATGGTTCTATTTTATCCCGAGCATGGGTATGCCCGCCTCGGCACCTCCGGATTCCTAATTCCTGGGCTCACTCATTCAGCATATCAGTACAGATTGGTAAAGAATTGGTAATGTATTTCGGCCATCAGATGCTCTTATGACCTCACACATTAGGGGGAATCTGTTATAACCCTAAATTGCACCACACATGCTTACCTGGCATCAGGCCAGCTCATATCCAATCCTTTCCAAAGCCAGGCTGAATAAACTCTTGAAAGATCTCTTAAATCAAGTAAAACGCGCCCTAACCTACTACTGCACGCGTTGGAACGCTGGAAATCCTACTACTGCATGTGTTGGAACGCTGGCTGGCCTACTACAGCCCGCGTTTACCTAACAAATCACAAAAACAGGAAAGTTACCAACGGGACAAAAATATTTGGGTCAGTTAACTGAAACTCCCAGCCATGCATGGCCGCGAGTTTGTCCAAAACCCTAGCTCCTTCTAGCCTATAAAAGAAGGGGTAGGGGTACTATTTGGAGGAGGGAAAAAGATAGCAAAGAAACTCTTCCCAATTGCCGAATCCATCTGTCCCAACCCTTTAGCCTTTCCTCAAGCTTAAGGAGAATTAAAGCAAAGCAGTTGGAGGACAAAGAAGAGGAGGAGCCCAGGATCAGGATAAAGGAACGGTGGTCGGTCTCTATCATTGTTGTAAGTTGATTCATCTTGATATTAATAAAACAATACTTTTCCCGTCCCAATGCACGAGTTATATATATTTTATTTGATTTATGCTTAATCTCTAACCCTCAAGTAGAAAAATAGCATGCATGCGTAGTGTTTTGTCTCGATTGTAGGATTGTCTTTGGAAGGAGCAGCGCAAGAAAGCGGATAAAGCGCAACGGAGGATCTACATCAAACATCGATAAAAAAGGTTAGTAGGTCTTTTCCATGCTTGTGTGTGAAAAAGGGGTTTGAGTATTGGGGTGATAGGTTAAAAGTGGTTTCTTTAAGCTCATGATCTGTGTACAAGTTCAACCCTAGCTTGTTAGTCCGTAGGGTATTGTTTCCCAACAACAGTGAAATATTATTATATTAATATTCTTGGAAGACGTGCGCCCAATGGAAAAAAATATTATTTTAATAAGTATTCATCTCTCATGGGGAGTTACTGTCATCGAGAGTTATCGTCGGGATTTACTTCACTCAGACTTACCTTCCCTCTTGATCAACCCTTCTGACCACATATTATTTTAATATATTTGTGGGAGGATGTGCATTATTTTAATATTTATTTGGTGGGAAATGAACCATAGAAAAATATATTATTTTAATTGTCTTCATGTCCCAGGGAAGTTACCATGGGAATTCTATGTTGTCTGAGGAATTACCCAAAGTTACCTTCACCTTCCCATCCATTCCGACGACCATCCCATTAAAACATTCATTTTTTAATATATTTTTGAAGGGATATTTTAATAATATATTTTGGAGGGTGTGCACTCATGAAGGGGATTATTATATTAATATTTGTATTTTTTTGTTGTCGGGATTTACCGTTGGCAAGTTAAATTCACCAAGGTTTACCACCCTTCTGACGATCAAGTACTCCGACGAACATACATTGGATATATTTTCTTTGGAGGATATTTTAATATTATTTTTGAAAAATGTGCACCCATGAGAAATGGAATTATTTAATTTTTATATTAGGGAATGGACTATGGGAAATAATGTTATTTTAATATTTAATGGGTCACTAGAATGTATCGTCGGGAGGAATTGGAGTAAGCCACCACTAGAGTGTGTCGTCAGGAGTGAGCTAGAGCTGAAGTTTCATTAGAAACTAAGCCATTGGATTCAGGTGAGTCCATCAGAGTGAACATGCACCACTCATGCCAACGACAAAGACTTGTTTTTTGTAAGTGAGTGTAAGAAGATGTATTACTGTAGAAATATTATGATACAAAAAAAGGGGGGGGAATCCTAGTCTTCCTAGAAGGAAACCAAACCAGGGGTTCCCGAGTTGCACGTGTTGATATTTACGAGGGATGGGATTATTCTGCCACTAGGGGAAACCAAGTCGGTCCTACCATATCTAGTTTAAAAAAAAGATAAGCATCACAGACATAAAAGCATAAGATAAAAGAACCAACTAGACCCAAGTGGGTAGTGGGGCCGAACTAACCTAACTACGCCTGGAATTCCTACCATTAGACTAACCAATCACTAGTCCAGGATGATGATGTGTTTATTTCCACCATCTGCCCGGATCTTGTTATCATCCTTCTGGGAGATCGTGCGAGTCTTCCTAATTTGGGATGACGCATCATGTCCATCGGCCAACATGATGTCCATGTGATGGACATAGCACAGATAGAGGTGGAATACAACATCCAACCGCTCCATCTTAGATTTATGATCCTTCTTGACCTCAACTAGCAGTTTGGTAATAGTTTCCAGACTACTAAGGCAGCTCAGGATTTCCTCCAACATTTTCTTGTTTTCCTTGTTGTCCTCCTATCTGGCATCTTCCATTTCCAAACTCACTTTTTCAATCATCATCTTAGTTAGCCACTTCATCTCCATCATTTTATGGTAGAGGGTTCCCCTGGGCTACATGTCCCCCAGATCAGTTACCCAATTCGCTTCTTGTGTTAGTGCATCCCATGCTTTGCCTTTGCATTTTTCTTTTATTTCCTTTTCCCATCGGGTGATGTTCACTTTTCCTTTTGGTGCAACCAAAGTTTGGAAGGTGCCCTCCGCATATTTTGTCACCTGCTCCATTATTGTCTTCCATCGTGGACTATTTGGAACTTCCTTTCCAAGGGGGTTCCTCTTCCTGTGTGTTCGTTTCATTCACGCCATCCCGCTTGGCCCGTCGTAGATCCTTTGTTGGATACTCAGCCTGTACCGCACTTCAAAGGGATTCTTCCTTTCCTCTCCCTTGTATTTGTGATAGCCCCTGCTATTGCGCTACTTTTGTTTGCACCTATTCCTGTTATCTCTCCTCTTATTGATCTTCCACTACTACGAGCTTTTCCTTCCAATCATGGTTTGCCCGCAGTGGCGACCTCTCCCGTCCTTTTTCCTTATTGCGGCTCCTATGATCATGATGACTCGACCTTTATCCATGTGCGGATCCCTGCCCCTGCTCACTTGAGATCCGACTGTGCTACTCTTCGTACTTGTACTTTGTCATGGTGGATCGATTCTGGACCATGTCACAACCTCATGTCTTACGTCATTCGTTGCATGCGGTTTGTCGTCTGGACTTTCCCACTCGCTTTCCATGCAGATGTTATTGTCTAAAGGGCCTTGCAGTCATACCCTCACCTGTTGTTTATGCTGATATTGTATGGTAATTGGTGGCTAAGTGTTAGGAAATCATATGCTTCTTGGGTCCTGCATGAGTGTCACTAGGCCTTGCGCTACCCTCCTCGATGTGACCTTCCTTGCTTAAGCTGCCTTCATGGTATTTTGTCGCTAGTTGGATGCAGTATGTTCTAAATTGTCCATTCGAGATGTTGATCCAGGTAGTGTTTAGTTCCAGACATTCCTTGTCTACCCCATCATTGGCTAGCCTATCCGCCAGGCCATTCGCTGAACTGCGTACCCAATGCAACTCCACTGTATTTAGAGTTTTCAGATGCTCTTGGATTTTTTGTAGGGAATGTGCCAGGAGCTAGTGTCTCTGAACCTTGCCCACTCTCGTGCCATTTTGGAGTCTCTTCCCCATCTTGATAACCAGGGTGGAGTCACCTTCCATGATAGTGTTTGTCATCCTTTCACAACTTAGGATTTAAAGGCCAAGCTCCTGTTGAAGGAAAATCTCCCTACGGATAGGTAGATATCCTCTTGAGAGATAGACTCTTAACTCTTAAGACAGAAGGTGCTTAACATGGACATTGACTCACTTTTAGATCTAGATAAACTAATGTGTGAGGAGGAAGGAGAAAAGAAGTACCTTTTTACTGGTGTTTGTCCCTGCACAGTCCGAGTTGAGCTCCAATCTTAAACTCCTCGATAAGCCATGTAGACAAACAAAGATACAACCAGCTTCCTACTCTATTGAGATTAGCTCAAAATAGATCTATCTATTAGAGACAAATTCATGTGATATCAAACACAGACTTGAAAGAAACATGCCAAGCATATTATATTAATGAGAATAACAATGAAGAAAACTTACAACCATAGATGTGAGTGCAGCAACTTCATCAAGTTCCCCTTGTCCAAACCCTTGCTTAAACAGTCTACACACAAAATGTTGATGCTCCAAATGACATACCACTCATGAGATCATAAGTTTGGTATAATTCTCAATCTCCATTCCCCCTCCTCCATGGAAATCCCTCATTATATAAGATTTGGATACTTAACCACCATGGAGAGAATCTCTCATTAGATCCACTAAGAAAGAGATCTCTAAGATATTTAGGGAGAAAATATCTCTTAAGGATTTTGGGGAGGAACCATCTCTCAAGGATTTTAAGGAGGAAATATTTCAACCATCCATGAGATCCTCCACCTTCCCTAAAAAATAGGAAACCAAATGTGAGGTGGATCCTCACACTTAATTACTTTATTTTTCATGAATATTAATAATAATTCATGTGCACTTGATTCTCTCACTTAATCAATTTCTTTTCCATGAATATTAATAATAATTCATGTGTACTTAGTATTTCTTTGCCTTCATGTAATATATCCCTCCTCCACATTAACTGGGGATTGTGACATAGGTTATTCCATAGTTTCAAGGTGTATGCAACACTTATACGACACTTTACGAAACTTAGGGCGAGGTACCTAGGTGTGAAAATTTCATGTGTAACAGAATGCCCCCTAAAGTGTGAGGTCAGAAGAGAGAATGATGGCTGAAACACTTTACAAATCTTTAAAGCAAGGGTGTGGACTCGAAGAACCTGGTAGAAGCTACAAACAAACATCCAACAAATATTATAACATGTTTCAAACCCAAGGCAGGCATACCTATGCTTAGGTGATAAAGACTTGCAAGATATGGCCACCATAAAATACACCGCAAATCCATAATTATATTGATAAAAGGTATAGCCACTGAAGATACACTGTGGATCTATACTCCCATGACCTGAATTGATCGTAGCCACGAAGAATACATAGTGGATCTACGAGATGACAAAACATAGCCACGACCAATACAAAGTGGATCTATGTAACAGTGTATGTGTCATTGTTCAAAAGAAACTCCTTCACAACTTATGCAAAGTACATATAAGAGTGATGACTCAACCCAGGGTCTTCTTACCGATCCCGATGTAGTACGAATCTAACCATGTGAATAGATTTCTTGATGTTGAACATGGCATAAACCACTTGATTACACGTCAATGATATAAACCGTTAACAAGTGTGAGGGAAATCACCATTGATGTCAATGATTCCCATGGTACTCTAGTACATTCCAATGAATGTGAATGGATGAGATGAAGTTGAACATTCGTGGAATCATCCGATCAAAGGTCAATGATGTAAACCCATGGTTGAACATGAGGAGGCCTGCCATTGAGGCATGTAGGTCCCAAAGTACTAACTGGTTTCTAAGTCTAGTTCTTGGATAATGTGTTGAAGTCGACAGGAATAGACTCGTTGAAGGAGGGCCTTGATGTATCCCCCATCAACGACATGAAACAGACAAAGAGATGTAATTGGTAGATCAAATGAACATGGACTGGCATGGGTATTGAAACAAGATATTTGGGATGGATGACTCTCGAGGCAAATACTTCCCTTGAACACGGAGGCACAACAGCAAAAACATGACATGGACCAAAACAAGATGATGCAGTGGATACTGTGACTTTCGTCGAGTGACCCAAAGGAGTAAGAAAAACTTAGAAGATTGGTTCAGTGCAGAGGTTCAGCAGATTAAGATGTGCGCAAAGACAAAGTGTCATGTTCAAGGGCGACTCTAAGAGTTACTGGTAATGTTCTCAAAAACTGCTTGGCTTACTTCTTTCAATTTTTCCCCCATCCAGATAGACGAGTACCTCTTTTAATTTAATGAGCTTGAGGAGGGTAACACATGCTCGATATAAATCACCTTCGGTCAGCTCCTCTTCCTTTGTTTAATGAACTGGAAGGAGTAAGGGTTCAATCCCGTATGGGCTTGTCGATGTTTGTTTAACGAGTCCAAAGATAGAAAACTCGAAGGTTTTTCATGATTATAGAGTCTGGAAAAACACTTAAAAGAGAACTCTCTCAGTTCCTTTTTTGTAAAGTAGTCTGATGAGACCGAAAAAGAGATAAACTATCGCTCAACAGATGTTTTCTTAAAATACTTTAACGAGCATGAAGAGAACAAGGTCGCTCGGCAATCTTTTCATGTTTAGAGAGTCTGAAAAGAACTTAAAGATGACTCCAATGTTGTCCTTTTTCATAATGTTAGTCTCGCGAGGCCGAAAAAGAGATAAATTATCACTCGAAAGATTCATTTTCAAACCTTTTAATGAGTGGGAAAGGTAGCAAGATCACTCGGCAATGTTTTCATGTTTAGAGAGTCTGAAAAGAGCTTAAAGACGACTCCAGGGGGTTCCTTTTTCGTGTATCCATACAGGTCCGAAAAAAAGATAAAAGTATACCCATATGCATTCTCATGTATTTACGAGAACGAGAAATAACAAAGACTAAGCTCGGTATGCCCCCATCTTGAAAGCTAGTGGCTTAAATGTAGAATGATCATCAAAGGCTGGAGACATGCCCTCCAAGCTTCAATTCATTCACCGACTTTGAGGTTGTCACCTATTTCTCTACTAGATGAGAAAAAGTAGAAGGGTGGATGAAAAGAAGGTTCAAGAGAGGTGACTGTTCATTATTTAACGAGCTTGACACAGGAAAAGAACTATGCTCAGGGTTCCAGGTTCGATCCCCAGATTGTTGTTTCATCTTTTAACGAGTTTGCTACAAAGAGAAAAACTATGCTCAAGGCCTCTGTTTCATTTTTTAACGAGCTTGCTACAGAGAAGAGAAAATATGCTCATGGCTTCTTCTTGATCATGGCTTCCAAGAGGATAATTCTCTGGAAGGACACCATGTCAAGGGACAAAACTCGGTCATGGATTCCAAGAGATCTTCCCTGGATGGAAGATAGTCACTCTGCAAGGAACACATGTCGAGGACCGTGAAAGGGGTAAGGAGATCAGGCTCCAATAGCCCTACCGAAGAGATCACAATGTCCACTACCGGATCCAAATCATTGAAAGTTGAAAGCATGGGAGACGACAGAAAATCGACATCAGGAGGGGAGATAGAGTGTATATCTTCCTGAATTTCTTCATGAGGGGAAAGAAAAAAAGATCGATGATGGTTATCATCCCGAGGTAGCTCGTCAATGCTCAACATTTCCATGATAGATTCATTCGAGGGAAAATTTGGGGAAATGTAATCGATCATAGACGGCAAGGAACTCAATCGTGATTGCATCGAGGAAACGTTAGGCGCCAATAGATGTTGGTCATCCGACGAGGGAGAAGCGGATTGGATAGAAACGTATGATGTTTCGGCTGGACTAAGTGGCACGGTGTCACCTAGTGCATCGAATTCCAATGGATGAGGGACAATCCAAGGGTCAGATGATCCCAAAGATTGATAAGTTGCAGTCGAAATCATATCGGCGATGGCAATATGATGTGTAGTCGGTGGAAGTGGTGTAGGGAAGGTACCCATGAGGCTAGAATCTTTCAGTAAGCCAAAACCAACGCTTTCATATGTGATCTTGTGGTCTCCCAAGAAAGGAATATTGTTGGTAGCGGGAGCACGAGCATCGGTCGTGCAAAAATCCAACTGATCAACAGTGACAATTTTTCCCTGATGAGGAAATTGGACACATCGAAAAATCGACGAGGCAACAGTAGTCATAGCATAAAACCAACTTCTTCCAAGTAACAAGTTGTAATCGAGGGGAGCATCGACTACCTCGACATCAACAGTAACAGTTTTGCCACCCAATTGGATGGGCAGGGACTGTAAAAGCCCATGGGGATGAAAACCTCGCCCATCGAAGGTGCGTAAAATCGTTGGGGATTTGTTAAGTGCGGTTGATTTTAAACCTTTCCAACATGATAAAGACATGACACAAGTTGAGGCTTCTTCATCCAGAATAGTTCGATGGATTTTTTGATTGTGAACAACAACATCAACTTGAAAAGCAAGTTGGTGGGAGAGTTGAGACGCATAATTTTCCAGGTTAAACATGATATGGTTGGATGACTTAGGATCAACAGTGCCAATAGCAGTCAAGAGCATTCTACGTTGACTGGGGAAGTGTTGTAGAACTTCTAACGCAGACATAGCACATGGTGCTTGAGCCAAATCTTCAACAATGTTGCAGTTCTAGGCAGCACGTGAACTAGGATTAAAGGTAGCTTTGCAGATAGTGCTCTTAGGAGGGCATAAGATAGATTCGAATGTGGGTTTCTCAATCTGAAGTGGTACAGATGGAGGATTAAACAATGGAAGACTAACGGAGGATGGTGATGGATCCGATAAAGTATCGGTACCATTAATGTATTTTCCTTTGTCAGGGTTACATGGTGTGTCGTATGTCTTAGATCGAGTGGTCAAATTAATCCCATTAAACATATAAATATGTGCACTCGACGAGGCCTCATCATTAGGATGGCTAGAACTGCCCCCAGAAGAGGGGGTTTGAGCAACCATGGATTGCTACTGTGGAAAAGGCTGAGTAATCACAACGGGTTGCGACTTTCCTTGGAAAATTTTGGCCACTTCATTACGAAGTGGACAGTCTCGAGTGTAGTGATCATCACCACAAATGATACACGGGAATTTCAGTTTCCATTGTGTTTGCTTTTCGGTAGTACGTGTTTGAGCTTGATTTTTTGGTTGTTCATTGTTATTTTTTGATTTATTCTTTGTCTTATTATTACCTCCGGATTGTTGTGAAGGGGAATATTGAACTGCATTCACCTCAGAGATCTTAGTCTGGGGGGAGGTAGAGGAGAGTGTGGTCGTTTGGGAAATAGATTGAGTTTTGACGACACCGATAACGTTATCTGCATGAGATGATGATGAAGGTTTAGATGGATAGTTATTAGCTCAAGAAACATTCGGAAGAAAATCATACAAAGTACCAAATTGTGAATAAACCAATGGATTGTTCCTCTGTGACCGTGCCACCCATAGCGACATCGCGAGCGATCAGGGGTAAAAGTGATTTAGTAAACCATTCCACCAATAATATGTCAGGAATGATTTCCTTGATCATCCTTCGTCGTCGCCTCCACTCATGAATATGGTCAGAGATATGCACAGAGTCAGTTTGACAAAGGGAGGTCAAGAGTTCAATACTCGTCTCGTACCGAATAGGTAGTTGAAAGTGCATGAGGAAAGACATGGCAAGGGAATTGAAATTATGAAAAGAAGCATGTGGTAGTTCAATATACCACTTTGTTGCTAAGGCTGTAAGTGTGCACTGGAAAAGACGCAAACGTACAAAATAATCCATGAGGGAATTTGATGAACACCACAAATGGAAAGTCATCACATGGTTGTTTGGATCTTCGCCAGATTTTCCGTCAAATTTTGGAATATCAAAAGGAAGTTTACCTGGAATGACTGGCCAAACTAGTGAATGAAAAATAGGATCATTAGTTAACTGAGACAAGTTTGGGAGATCCAGATTCGCAAGGAAAGGTAGTTGTCGGTTAATTTGCGGATGATACTGGTGCGACATAGGAACACCAGTAGGATCATAAATTGGGTTAGGTGGATAGTTGTAACCAGTAGGTCTTCCTACATATGGTTGTTGTTGGCCAGGATAAGTAGGATTCGATGATGGATGAGAAACATTTGCATAACCCAGTGGGTTATGAGCATCATAGACTAGGTGATTTGCTTGGCCATGAGGGGGATAAACATTTTTTCCTTAATTATGGTAAGGAGTAGATCTCGGAGGCAGATACACATTAGACTCATGAGGAGGATAAGACTGTGGTCCCGAAGAACTCCAGGTGGTGTTTGGGATGCTGCCTGAATAAGGTTGTCCGTAAGATGTTCCGGAAGGAACAGGATTTGATACTCCTCCTAGTGGGTCATGATATGAGTGCCCACCAACATGGGGTTGAATAAAAATTCCTCCTAAAGATACTCCCCTGGATTGTGAAGGGTTTCCAGGAAACGAAGGTTGCCCCCTTGCTAGCGGTGGATTAACGACTGGGGTATGACTGGCAAACGGAGGTTGCCCTCCAGGAGGAGCATGAAAAAGGGGTTGTCCCCCAGGAGGGGTAGGCCCACCATGGAAAGGTAGTCCTCCAGGAGGGAAAGGTTCATTAGATGGTGGTTTCCCTCTAGCCGGTTGTGTTTGGCCAGCAGGGGTCTGCATTCTCGGGTGAGAAGATGTCCCAGCAGGATCGTGTGGAACATGTGGAGCTGTAGAGTAAAAGCTTGTAGAAACGGGGGTAGGTATTGAAGTGACTTGGATATGAGTAGAGGTGATGAGTCCAGCATTAGGATGGACTTGTGTTGGTGTAACAGTAGGGTTAATAACCTGATCGACTGGGTGATTCATGGTTTGACCAGATGGTCCTGTTTCACTAGGAGGGTCATGAGGATGAAAGGGTTGTTGAAAAGATTCGAAATGTTCACAGATATCACGTCCCAATGAAGTCCTCCATACAAAATGAGCAGGTGTGGGATTGGTATCTATTGCGGTGCTAGGATGAACAGGAGTCCTATACTCATCACCAAAGATTGGTTCTGTGGATCCCATATATGTTTCAGTAAAATTTATCTCCGGTAATTGTGGGACCTCTTCATCTATGATGTTCCCAAGGGAGTCCAAATGAAGAAAAAGTGGTTTGAGAGGGGTTACCGACACAGATGTAGTGTGAGGAATGGGATTTCCAATCGTAACCAAAGCGCCTTCTGAGTTATCTAACGGAGGAGCAATAACACTTCCAGCGTCAGATTGATTTTCTACCTCTCTACGGTAGTTGTCTTCTGGAGGGTTAGGAGGTAAGGGTTGATAGCCTTTCGGAGTCAGCCCTTGCATCCTATGTGATCGACGAAGACCTTTATCGTCTATGGGCTCAATTTTGGAGAAAAATAGAACACACTGAAAATCTAGGGCCAATTAACAAAAAGAAACAACATACGCTAATAAAATCTAGGAATCAACCAAGCAAACAAAACTTCTCTCTATGATCGTACTAGTTGGTGATGAAATCCAACGTCGCGTGATCAAGTCAAGAAGGGGCTAGGATATGGTGGAACAGTTACAATGGCGACCTGCTTAATGGAATTTTACCTTGGTGCAATATTCCATGCAGTAATTGTGGATTTACCCTCCAAGGAGCCTGAGTGAGTTTGACCAATGTATGTTCTAGGTACAGTGAGACTTCCCTTCACCATCACCTTGTGTAAGTACCTAAATATTATGGCAACTAAAGACACCAATTCGCAGTGAGTCCCTGGGCGGGTATAGTTGACAGTCCGATCGGAAACGTATGGGCAGGATAACAAGTCTGAAATCAACTCGAGAGGCTCCCACACATAATCGTGGGTATACCTTCAAGTCACCCCCAATATATGATCCGACCACTACAAACAGTTAAACCACGGAGGGATAATCTCCGTAATTCGCTCGAATACGACCTCGTGTGTAACACTTGTGTGAGAGGGGGATCCTAGAAAACCAATACGACAATTGGATTTGACTCCCCCTAGCTCAGGATGTTAATGTTTGTTTTGGAAACTTTGGAGAGTTATACTCACAGCCTAATCCAAAGTGCTAACCCTAGTCTATTGTTGGTGGGAGATCCTAAAAACAAAAAATGTTCTAGATAATTTTTAATTAACGTTCATTTTACAAATTTTCTTTACTCAAAGGGTGTATGAAAGTGAAACTGGTGGAATAATGACTCAATTCCCAAAAATATGCATAAAATATGATAATCAATCATTTCTTTTCAATGAATGCCTATTTAAGGGAAAGAGAAAGAGTCGTTTTCACTATCAAACACTAATATGGAATGTCCTCAATCAATTTGTTCTCAATCGAATCTAATGTAATGCTGAAACATTTCAGAAATGCCTTCTAATATGCAAACCAATCACTAAGATGTATCTTGGTTGTTTGTATGCGAATGATGATTAATTCAATGCAAAACTTCTCCTGCCAACTACCCTTTCAGATCAAGGATATTCGGACAAGCATGAACATATTTCGCACAAACAACACACCCTCTTGCTATGATTGAAACAAGAAGCAAAAAGAAAACAAAAGATAACAAAGAAAATCAAAAAATTCACACAAAAGAGAGATGTTTAAGAACAATGACCTCAAAGAACCAAATGAGATAATTCACACATTTTTGATGCCCTTCACCAGAGTTCCCGCTCAGTCGGATAAGAGAGAAGAAAGTAGTGGATTGATTCCAAGTTCTCAACAGCAGAAAAACTCAAAATAAGGAAGAAGGTCACAAAATCTGAACAAAAAAGTGCTTATTTCTTAGAAAGAAGAGTGTCAAAGGTCAATAGGAAGAAGCATTGAAGCACAAAGAAGATGAGCAAAGCAAAAACATAGATTGGATTTCAGAAAATACAATTCTGGAAGGGTGTTTTTGCAAAGAAAGGTTGGCGCTCTGGTGTAAGGGGCACCAAAGTGTTATAAAACTCTGTCTAAGACCTTCAGGGAGCGTTGGCGCTCTGATAACAAGGTAGGGGAGCGCTGGTGTCCTAAAACCCAGAAAATTGTCCAAAAAACCCAAAAACTCAGTTGAACTTTGGCATTCAGAGTGTATGTGATGGAATAAGGATTCAATCAACATATGAAATCAAACTTATGGGGTGATACAAGGTCTAAAAAGAACAAAGGGAAAGACAAGGTCTGAGAGGAAAACCAAAACTGAAAGTTTTGATTTGTCCCCAGTGGAGTCGCCAATTTCTGTTGAAGGAAAACCTCCCTGCAGACATGTAGATCTCCTCTTGAGAGATAGACTCTTAACTCTTAAGACAGAAGGTGCTTAACATGGACATTGGCTTACTTTTAGATCTAGATAAACTAATGTGTGAGGAGGAAGGAGAAAAGAAGTACCTTTTTACCAGTGTTTGTCCCTGCACAGTTCGAGTTGAGATCCAATCTTAAACTCCTTGATAAGCCCTGTAGACAAACAAAGATACAACCAACTTCCTACTCTACTGAGATTAGCTCGAAATAGATCTATCTATTAGAGACAAATTCAAGTGAGATCAAACACAGACTTGAAAGAAACAGGCCAAGCATATTATATTAATGAGAACAACAATGAAGAAAACTTACAACCATAGATGTGAGTGCAGCAGCTTCATCAAGTTCCCCTTGTCCAAACCCTTGCTTAAACAGTCTACACACAGAATGTTGATGCTCCAAATGACATACCACTCATGAGATCATAAGTTTGGTATAATTCTCAATCTCCATTCCCCCTCCTCCATGGAAATCCCTCATTATATAAGATTTGGAGACTTAACCACAGTGGAGAGAATCTCTCATCAGATCCACTAAGAAAGGGATCTCTAAGATATTTAGGGAGAAAATATCTCTTAAGGATTTTGGGGAGGAAATATCTCTCAAGGATTTTAAGGAGGAAATATTTCAACCATCCATGAGATCCTCCACCTTCCCTAAAAAATAGGAAACCAAATGTGAGGTGGATCTTCACACTCAATTACTTTATTTTTCATGAATATTAATAATAATTCATGTGCACTTGATTCTCTCACTTAATCAATTTCTTTTCCATGAATATTAATAATAATTCATGTGTACTTAGTATTTCTTTGCCTTCATGTAATATATCCCTCATCCACATTGACTAGGGATTGTGACATAGGTTATTCCATGGTGTCAAGGTGTATGCGACACTTATAAAACACTTTACGACACTTAGGGTGAGGTACCTAGGTGTGAAAMTTTCATGTGTAACAGCTCCAGGTTTCCAAATTCCACTGCGTTGTTGGTTGAGTTTCCCATACTCCCAACGTACACCCGGATGATGTTACCACTATTGTCTCTGATCACCCCTCATGTCCCTTCCACTCTTGGATTTCCTTTTTCCACCCCATCAAAATTCAATTTGAGGAACCCTAACAGAGGGGGGGTCCAGTTGCGATATCCTACTTAGAGTTGCGATTCACACCCTATCGGTGTGTTGTTGTGCCCATCTTTTAGTTGAAAAAAATCTAGGATGCAGGAGTCTTGGTCTGTGAGTTGCGCTTTTTCCTTCTTGCAATTGCATCTCTGCACCGTTTCTCTTATTTGGGAGTTTATTGCATCCTTGATATTTCCTTCCATGGGCTTTCATTCCTGAAGATGCGTCGGTTTATTTCTTTCCATATTTCCTAGATGATCATCTTGACATTAGATTCCAACAGAAGTTCACCATTTCATTTTCACTGTAACTCTCATTCCAATTGTTGATGGTTGCGCTAATGTTACCTCAGATCCTATTGAACTGGTGATAGATGTCTGCCGCCCAATCCCATATCTCTTTTGTTTGACTGCATTCGTCGAGGAGGTGATTAGTTTTTTCCTCCTTAGCTTGACAGAGGTGGCATCGATATGGACCTATAAAACCCATTTTCCTGATATTTTCCCAGGTTAGAATTTGATTGTGAAGAACCAACCATTCGAACATTTTGATTTTTGGCCATTGTGGGCTACACCAAATCTTTCCCCACTATTGTGCCATGTCTTCTTGATCCTGGTCTGCGATGTAATACCGTGCTTATTTTAAGTTTAATTCCCCACCATTTTCCCTGCCCCACCTTAATTGGTCCTCTTCCTCTGAGATTCCAATTTTCCTTTTCCCCAGTTCCTCCTCCACCTCTTTCATTAGTGTTGTGATCTGGTCTCTATTTTGTGGATTGAGTTTGTCCTAGATCCTCCATCTATCGCTGCCATTTCTCTGCTTCCAGTAGTGATGGACTTTTGTTTTTCCTTGCGCTGTCATTTCCTGTTGGAGCTCCTCCCTGTCCAGATTTTCCATTATGGGTTCTTGTTTCCACACGTCCTCCCATAATCTGGTTGTTTTACCATTTCTGACATCCAAGAAACTGTGTTTATGGATCCATTTCTTGTTGTGCCATGTGAGGTTCCAGATGGTTGATCCCTCCCTTGCACTCATGAACTGAATTCGATCTTGGTCGTTGAGGTTTAGGGCATACTCGGCCTTCCATAGGTTTTCCCACGGTACTGATTTGTCCTTGACCCATCTCCACCAGAGCTTTGCCCAGTAGGCTTCGTTGGTTACCTGTGAGTCTTGTAACCCCAGGCCTCCTTTGCCTTTTGGTCTACAAACCTTCTCCCAGACCACCAAGGCCCATTTCTTTTTATTTTTAGCACCTCTCCATAGGAAATCTCTTTGAATGGCTCTGATTTTTTGTAGTATTCCTTTGGCAGCGGGAAACACTGACATCATATACGCCAGAATTGCTTGTAGAACCCCTTTGGTAAGGATAATCCTCCCAGCCAGGTTGAGAGCTCTGTAAGTCCATTTTTTTACCCTCTCCTGCAATTTTCTTTTCACTCCTTCCCACATTTCCATTTTGCATGCTCTGTCCATCAAGGGGATTCCCAAGTATTTCGTTGGGAGCATTTTGCGTTCAAACCCCAAAATGTTGGCCAGGTTTCTTTGAATTGCAGGATTAGTGTTGAAGAAATAAATCATGAATTTGGAGTGGTTGATCTACGCCCTTGAGGCTTCCCCAAAGTCTTATAAGATTCTTTTATAGGATTTTGCGTCCTTGACCATGGGTGTGCCATGGAGTAGGGTATCATCAATGAACTGTTGGTGTGTGGAGGTTGGACAATTTTCGAAAGGTTTGATGCCTTTTATTTCCCCTGCTGTAGTTGCACTTTTTATGCTTCTGCTTATCCCTTCCATCATCATAATGAAAAGGAAGGGGGAAAGCGGGTCTCCTTGCCTGATGCCTCTCGAAGGCCAGAATGGTTTTGTTGGGCCTCCATTGATTAGAAGCGAGTATCTTGTCATAGAGACTAGATTGACGATCTAGTTGATCCACTGTCGAAACCAAAGGCTTCCAACGTCTTGGCCATATAGTGCCAGCTAATTTTCATGTAATCCTTCGCAGGTCAAGTTGGATTATGATCCCCCCTCTCCTTTGGATTTTGAGCGTGTTTATAAGCTCATGGGCATGGATGATGTTGTCTGGGATTTGTCTTCCTTCTACGAAACCCACTTGTTCCTGTGAAATCAGTGTGGGTAGGAGAGGTTTCAGTCTATTGGCTATGACTTTGGAGATTATCTTGTAAACTACATTGCATAAAGCTATAGGCCTGTAGCGGTATGGGGTCCTTGCTTCATTTTATTTTGGGATTAAAGTGATCATTGTGGCATTTAACGCTTTCAAGATGGAGGAGCGTCTAGAGTCTTCCACCACCCCATAAACATCATGTTTAACCACTTCCCAGCAGGCTTTGAATAATTCCACTATGAAGCCAGCTGGACTTGGGGCCTTTCCATTGGGCATCTCCTGGACCACTTGATCAATTTCGTCCTTTGCGATGGGTTTGTTTAGATTGATATTTTGTTCCTCAGTGACCAACCTAGGGATGTGTTGAGTTATCCTTTGTATGGCCTCAGTTCTGTCTTGGTTGGGTTCCTGGGCTATCCCCTGGAAGTGATTGACCAGTGTATTTTCAATTTCCTTGTGGGATTCTCTTTCGATCCCATCTTGATCCCTAATTTTCAGGATTTTGTTGTGGGTTCTTCTTGCAATGGTTGATCTATTAAAAAACTTGGTATTCCACTCTCCTTCCTTTAGCCACCTGATTCTAGACTTTTGGCGCCATAGAGTTTCTTCTTGTAGGAATCTTGCTTCCCATTCCTGGGCCATTTGGATCTCTTCTCTTTTCCGATCCTCTGTGTATCCCTCGTCTATGTAGAGTTCCTGAACTTTCCTTATTTTGTCCTCGATACTTTTTTTTATTGGTTAATGTCCCCAAATATTTCCTTATTCCACTCTCTGAGTTTATATTTGATGTACTTGAGTTTCTTATATAGTTTGAACATCGTTGTCCCTTGATCCGGTAGTTCCTCTCGCCACCATTGGTTGATGTTATCTTTGAAGGTGGGATGTTCGATCCAAAATTTCTCAAATCTAAAAGGTTTGTTCTTCGGAGTGGTATGAAAGTTTGCTTCCAATTGAAATGGCCAATGGTCTGAACCCCCCCCATGGAAGGATGCTGCAGTCCAAGGTTAGTCCCTGCAGAATGATGGATTCCAACACCAAGAATCTGTCTAGCCTTGTAGCAACTTGGTGGTGATTTATTCGTTTTTTATTCCAGGTGAACTGGCCATTGTTGGTTCTGATGTCCACCATCTCTACGGTATCAATGAAAGATGAGAATTCCTCCGCATCTCTATCCAGTTTCCTGGTGCCTCCTTTTTTCTCCGCAAGTGTCGTGATGATGTTGAAGTCCCCTGCCAAAATCCAGTGGAGGTTGTTGGATTGCGCCTTTAGAATTTCTAGGTCTAGGAGCATTCTCCTTTTTTCCTCCAACATCTGGGGACCATACACATTAGTGCATAGAATCACCTCCATATTACCTATGATTTGCATGTTAAACAGAAGTGTGTGCCTTGTGGCTTCGGCTGCTAGTAGGTTCATCGATTATGGGTTCCACAAGGTGAGAATATCACCTGCCATCTGTTGGCCTTCGATAGCCAACATCTTGTACTTAATCCATTTTTTTTTACTGATTGTTTCCATTCTATCTACAATGCATTTTGTCTCTTGGATGAAACAGAGGTCAGGTTGTTCCTTCCTCAGTCTATTTTTAAGGATTCTTTGCTTTCGTGGGTTGTTTAGGCCTCTTATATTCCATGTTATAAGCTTCATTTAAACATGTGGAGGGGATTTGGGAAAGAGATTTTTTATCTTACCAGAATTTATCAGCAGGGCTCCTAGTTCTTGTAGGGCTACGTTATTTGATTTCCTGCCTTTCTTCTACCTTGTCTGCTTGGGTGAATGTTGTGGTTGTCCCTCGCCTACCTTGATTCCCAGGTGTCCTATCTCGCCATGCATGAACTTGATCCCTCTGGATTTTTCTTCCACCCTTAGAAGGAAAAGGTATTGAATGCGATCTAGTTGCTCCACTGGCACAGTGTCTACTCCCTGCCCTTTCTATTGTTCCAATAGGTCCAGGAGATCTATTCCTTCCCTTTCCACAATGTCTCTTAGATCAGGATCTTATGTGCCTACCTCGCTTGGTGTCATCTCTGAGTCTTCATCTACCTCTTGCATTAGGGTATTGGCGTCTTTGTTTCCTCCTTCCATAGGACTTGTACTACCTCCCTATTCCCTCTTATTGCTTGGAATATTTGTGTTCTCATGAGTTGCTTATTCCCTAGCTTCTCTAGCTTTTGTCTTTTACTTTCCTCCTTCTTCCCCTTGGTTGACCCTGTCCCGCCCTTCTGGTCTAGTCATGGCTTCTGGATTACTTCATGTTGGGGCTTTGCTTTGTTTCTTGTTTGCTCTGTTTATGTGGTTTGACTTTACAAATCTGTCCTCATCCTGTTGTATTTTGGTGTTTTCCATTTCTTGTTTTTTATTGAGAGGACATTCTCTGATCAAGTCACCATGTTCATGGCATCTTTTGCATCTAAACGGGATCTTCTCATAGTCAATGCTTTTTATCCATTCCTCATCCATGAATTCCAGGCTTATGGCTTCTGGGAGCGCCCTGAAACATCCATCTCTATGCAGATCCTTGCATATGATGTATATCTCCCTTTTAGGGTTGCTTCCGATGTTTTAACATATTTTCCAAGCTTGTTCCCAATTGCTTCGAAGGTGGACAACAACCAGTAGTCTAGCGGTAAGGAGTAAAGCCTCAACCAGAATGGGACATTTTTAAAGGTTTCTTTCTCTAGGTTGAAGTTTTCCTTCCACGACCGCATCTACAGCCCTATTGAGGCGTGGAAGTATGGCCCCCCCTCAAAGACTTTATCCATGTCCTCCAGGTTCATGAAGACTGTTGTGAAAAATTATTTCGAGCCCAGGTGGACTTTATCCCTGTCCTCTAGGTTCATGAAGACTTTGGGGGATTTTATTCCCACGTTGAAGACTATGGACTATGTTCCATTTTGGTGGGGGGGGNGGGTGGATTTTGTTATTTTTATTTATTATTTATTATTTTATTAATTTCAAGTTTCACGTGGGTGGAGGGAATATTTTAATATTTTATTAGTTTTAATTTTAGTAATTTTTATTTTCACGTTAGTGGGGGATAATTAGATTATTTTTAATGTATTTCTTAATTTTAATTTTCACATAGGTTTGGGAGTAATTTTTATAATTGGATATTTAACGTAGGTTATTTTATTTTAATCTTAATTTTTTATTTCTTTTTATTATTTTCCTCATTTTTAGGACGAAAATTAGCCAAAACTATATTACAATCCATAGGTCCTATGCCTGCCCTAGGTTCTAATTTAAATGAGCTAAAGGGAATAAAACCATTTAAACCACTATGTGTTGGATTCTTATATGCATGTGGGATTTTTATTTGCAAGTGAAGGATCAATGACCTAGATTCACCCACATGCATGATTAAGGGTTGTTGAGCATTGTTTTTCAAACAGGCATATCTTGGGTTGTAGGTGTTAGAATTGAGCCCATGATACCTCATTTGAAAGGTGTCAAGTAAAGGAATGAAGTTGCACATGTCTTTAGGCTAGAAAAGTGACAAAACCCCTAGAAATTGTAGAGAACAACAAGCCACGAGTTTGGGAGGGGGGGGGGGGGGGGGGAATAATTGTGTAGAATTCACACAGACATATATGGGGCTATAGACAATGAAATCATACCCAAAATAGCTCGATGGAAATCTAAGACAGAGGAGAAGAAGTCAAGATGATCTTAATGAGCAGGAAAACACCAGAAACATCTTGAGGAACATAAGACAACACCAACAAGAAGAGTCAATAACATTTTTAGATGAATATCATTGGTAAACTTCCTGAGGGCGAGAATAACCACTCAAGAGTCTCTTTAGCTTCTTTTTGTAACTTCTGCATATTCATTTTTGAAAATGTAAAATGATGAAATGAAAGGGAAAAAAAATGATCATCCACGAGAGATGAAGAGTCTCTCTTGTTTTATAAAAGAGAGCTCATTGAATGTAAATGGGACTTTTTCCCTTTGTTAGTAAAGATACTACTATTACTTTTGAATGAATAAAGAGTAAGAAAATTTCATAAAATTGTGAATTTGGTGAATGTATATGAGACATTTCTTTGTGCATTTATCTTCTTCTTGAGTACCATAGAATTTCGTTGTGTGAACTATTTCTTCACCTTATTCTTGATTCTCATGTTGTCATATGTTTCCTTATGAGTATGTAAATAATGTTATGAACACATTTTACAACTAATTTTTGATGTATCTGTAGCATTATTATTATCACCTACCATTGGCATACATGAATTGTTTTTGGTTCTAGTGATATTATCTTTCACCATGCTCATCTATCCATTTTTATCCCATGATAGGTTAGAAGTAGTTGGGTTACATTAGCTTGCTTTCAATTTATATTAGATTTGGAATTAATTAGAACTCTTTGGGAGACAGTTCATTGTTTTTCCCCTTTTTTATTATTTTAATTCTTAGTGGCAACCAGGGCTCACATACTAGTCGGAAAAGATACACCAAACAAGAATATGTCTAATTAGGACCTACCACTAGACGTTCTCTCTTACCTACTTGAAAGTAAATTTGGACCCGTCAACACTCTCCCTAGGAATCAGTCCAATAAGTCCCATGTCGTAGAGAACCTCAAAGTTGAATTATTCAAACATGGTGTTGAAGTCTTTTCAATGAATATATAAAACATGGTAACTACATTGTTTACTATGGCTTCCCACCATATCAAAATTATTATATCATTCATCTCATTTATAATTTAGAGAATAGAATGGCCCTATAATCATTGTATTATTATGATTGGTCATACCTTGGCTAAGATCTTAGCCACAAATTTTGACATATACATTTTCATATAGGCATAGACCAAGAGATTGAGAGCAAAAGGAGACAAAGGGTTCAAGATAAATCTTCATACTAGTGATTATATCTTCACATTGACTTATATCATTCAAAAGGAAAATGAAAACAAGTGAAAATTATATTGTTTCTTTGTGTAATTCTGCAAGGCATTTGACATAATGCTTCAACATTTGGTGATTTGTAGGGTTAAGGATTTAGGTCTTCCAACCTTCTTGATATTTTTTGTGATGATGCTTTATAAGTCCATTGTTGCTAAAGTATGTACAAGAACTAGTGTGATTAAGGGGATTCCAAGAAATATAGGATTTATGTAGGGTTTCTCTTTCTTTCCTACACTTTTTGGGAATTACATTGATTATCTAGAGGAGATCGTATCAAGTACCATGGGTGCCAATAACCAGTACCACTCTTTCGAGTTTTTATTCATGTTCTTCTATTTGTTAATGACATTATAGTGATGTCTCACTCAGTGAGGTTTATCAAAAGCCAACTAGAGATTTTGGAATCTTTTTTGATAGTCATGGGCTTCAAGGAAATTTGAAAAAAAAAATCACAGCGTTCAACATCTGTAAAAAGGAGGTGAACCAAGTTATTATCAGCTACAAAGGTGAGAGGGTTGACATGGTCATATATATAGGGTATTATTTCTTGGACTTCACTTTACTTTAACATGCTAATACAAGACTCTAGATTAAGAAAGGGTTACATGGCTCTCACCACCCTTGAGACACAGTGCTTCCAACTTCAGCTTTGGGAGATTCAGAAAAATATCTACCTTTTTCACTCGTTGTTCACACCTACTCTGCTATATGGTTTCAATATTTTGAGGCCATACCTTTAGTGAGAAAATCATATATGGGTAGAGGTTAATTGTCTCGATCTTTTCCAACCACATTAATTCTAAGAGATTAGTTCATAGGCCATCATTCTTGTAGAGTTTGGCATTGTCTCACTTGTTGTCTTGATGATATTCCAATTGGTGATGAATATACATGAGCTTAGGGGGGTGGCACTCTCAATTTTCTCACCGTAGGTATCAATATATAGCATTCATGTCTTCTATGCCACTAGATAATGTGGGTTGGACTCCCACTAATATGCAAAATCTATTTATGTCTCCTTCTAGTTGATCTCGATATTGAAAAAACACCTCCACACACATTTTTCAATGGATGTTTTAGATCATTGTAAGAAAGAGATAAGGAGGGACATTTGGTTCAAGATATACTAATCTTACCTTCAACTCATGTGGTCAAAACCTAGAGAACCATTTTCCTCAATGCTTCATCACTGCTCAATTTTATTTGTTCACTTCATTTATGGTTTCATCAAACCTCCTCCATAAACCAGAGTCCAATTTCCTAACAATCTGAGAGTTTTTCTAACAAAACTTAGAGTCTTCTCCCATGAACATCCCATTGAGACAAACCACCATATTCCCTTGGAAGACCATACATGTCACATTTTTTCTTTAGAGCCTAGGATTGAGGATGAATTTGTGCTTAGATGCTCTCTCTATTATGAGAATAGAGGATTCTATTATGTCTTCAAGGACTCACATATATTCCCCCAAGGATTCATGGCTTATGAGGACCAGAAGAGATTATCCCTTTTATTTCCAAATCGATTTTGAAAAATGCTAATGACTTTCTACAGTCAAATAGTACAGAGTAGCCTACACTAGGCTCATTACTTCCTTCTTCTAATGTTCTCATGATGTGAGTTGGAAGATACCTTGGACTAACATCTTGGGTTAAGTGGAGTTCTATGACGCAATGCAAATCCAAGGATAGCATTGGCCATATGCCCATCACCCACTTTTTCACAACCTTAAATGTTATAAGTATTTCTCTAGTGTAAATGCTTCTTCCCTCTCTATGGGGACTTTCTTCTTCATGAGTCTCTCGTATGCAATATATTTTTATTTTTATTTTTCTTATCTCTGGATAGGATTTCCAACTTCTATGTAAGCCATGGAATTGTGTTTGCACTCCCTTAGACATCTATTATATTATACTTATTTAAGTTCCATAGGTCAATTTTGGCTTTTGGTGGACATTAATATATACATTAAATTAAAATTAAGGTTAAAAAATGCAACTTGTCCTTGAGGCTTATACTAACAAAGTTAATCACTTTAATAATCACATAGTGCATCCATCAATAATTTAAATTAATAAAAAGTGCCACATAAATTTATAAATGAAAATAAATAAGAACACAAATGAACAAACTTTGAGGGTCAACTCAAATGATCATGAGTCAGACATGAGATCTCTTCCCTAAAGTTGGGGAAGTCAAGCATTCAACTATCTTGATCCCCTCAAGTGAGGTGCTTGAAAATTATGCATCTATGTTTTACCCTATAGTTACCACCTGTTAACGGTAGTGAAACAAAAAAATGAGTATTTACATGGATGGAAGGAGTAGGGTTTTATGTGGTTTTTTGTGACACCCTAGTTTTGATCCCCCAATGTAGCAATGTATATTTGTAAGTATTATGAATGGCCAAGGGCCAAGAGATGTAATATGTAAACATTGTACATAAAAAAAAATGAAATACACTGCCAGTTGTAGATAGGTAAGGCCCATAATAATGGGGGGATATGATTCCACAAGAGAGGGGGCTTAATGGGGGTTTTGAGGGGCATCCATATGCCTTGATTCTTAAGTCATCTTCATTAATCAATTTATCATTTAGTTTTTTACCCCTTTGATTTATTCAACACTCTATTATTGAATTCATGTAAGAGGTTGGGTGAGTAAGCTAACCCACTCATTTATGAAAGTATGGGTTGATTGTAATCATCTTTGGGGCATGAGTAAAAGTCAAGCAAGCATGGGAGAAGAGGAAATTCGAATAGGGAAGAGAACAATTTTTACAGTTAGCAAGAAGTGAGGAATAATAGTGTTGAGGGTTGTAAAAAGAGTGGTCAGCCATACTGTGTATTGAAGGAAACTTGTTGAAGCTAGTAATTTTGTCGAGAATGAGACTGTTATGTCTGTGATTGATTATTGTGGAAGAAATTAACCAAGAGCATTTGTAAATGTTGTCTGAGCACTCATATTGCAACTAGATTTCTTGGAGACCCCGGTAAAGAGATTCCTGGCTAGTCTATGTTGGATCCCTAGAGGGGATGGATATTATTTGAGGGACTACAGTGTAGAGAGGGAAATCTCATCCCTTGGGTTGTGCAGACTGGTGGGGAAGAAAGCTAGGCAGTTGGAATTGTTGTAGGAGTCGTGTCACTATGTTTTAATGGGTATTTGAGTTGTTACATTGGATTGTAGGCACATGTAGGAGCCTATATGTCCTTGTGGACTCATATTCCCATATTGGGGGTTGTTTCTTGCAAATAGAATTGGTGTGATAAAGCCTACGATTGTTATTGGATAAATTGGTAGGTGCAAACACTAACTGATCTCCTTAGATCCACCTAGATCTAGAACAAAACACACCAGAATATGACACTTTTCTTAAGTTTTAGATATTGAATTTACTAACTAAAGAGGGATAGGTGACATATCGTTTAAATGCCACTTCCTCTCGTCATCGCCATCCTAGCTCTGTTCCAATGCTCATACAATGATGAACCTGCAAAAGAACGTAACCAACCAAAGTGATAGTAATAGCATAAACTCAATATAAACCTATGTATGTGATCAAGGAATCATACAATAAAACACAACAAGCTTTATAAGGAAGAATCATATTATTGTATCATATTAAAAGTGAAAGAGAGATTACAACCATGGCCTTGATGTCGTAAGGTCCCTTCCAATTGTCTTTTGTTCCCCACACACTTCCACTCCAAGAATTCTGAGAGCATAGATATGCTAATATTCACAATCTATCTTGACAAAATGGCTCATATAGCCAAGCTAACAATCTCCAAAGCTCAATCCAATCCAAGCTAATCTCATCCAAGCCAACTTTCTCCATGAGAGCTCCTCTCCTTTTATAAGTTGAAGATGATAAGGTGAGGAGGTTAGGATGATCCCACTAAATCATGAAAGCAAGTAAGATCCAAACCATTCGGATGCCACCTCGCCATGGAAATTTCTCCTTCTAGAGGCATCGAGAAGATGTTCATTTTTCCCACGTATGAGCATTCTTGCACCCTGCTTATAGAGCAACCTGCGAACCTCTCGCAACCCAGCTATGGTGCAGCCTGCAAGAATCAGACATTCTCGCACCCTAGCCATAGTGCAGCATGCGAAAATCATCTTTAATAGGGTTTTCATAAAGGAAAATGCGACTTCTTTTCTCAGGAAAAGTTCTTCTCCCTTCTTTCTTCAGGAACTCAAGCCACTGACCCCTCTGAAGACTACAGACAGGTTTACGTCATTAACGGTCATAGGAATGATGAAAATAATGTGTAACAGCGGTTGGGAGGAACGTCCTTCATGTGTAATCGATTGTGTAAAACGTATTTAAACGATAAGTGACATGATCATTGTGTGAATGTTATGTTGAATGTTGTGTTTGATTTATTTTTTGTGTTTAAGTGTTGTTGTGCATGTCTAAACCATTTGCATTTACATTTTTAAGAATTAATAATAGTAGCATGAACCTATATGTAATGTTGTTTATATTCCGCATTAAAATCGAATGTTAATCGATATAGTAGTAACATGTTGGGTACATTACATTGTTGAAGATCCTATGTTGAGTTTGGGGTTAAGTCACTATCGTGTTGTCTCTTGAATTAAAAATCTCTTAAGCGGAAATGTAAATGTAAAATAATCTCTAAATTAAGAGATTGCACTTAATATGCAAGTTTGAACAAATTGTCCATTAGAGTTTTGTGTGACTCTTAATAAAAAAATATGACCAAACCTTTGGTTCTACGAGTACCTTAATGAACAAATTCATGCACGCCTCTTTATTAAAAAAAATATAACAGATTTGTAACTTCACTATCTACAAGTTTAAATGGAACATAAATGTAATATACCCAACTCTTAGAAACACTATAAGAGATACACGTGGATCCTCAAACTAACAATAAAGGCCATTTAGAATGTCTATTATTTGCAAAACACTACCAACACCACCTCTCTTGCACCATTAAACCACAAAATTGTTACATACAGATGATTACTAATCAAGTTAGATACATGATTTAATACATTGGATTACTAATCAAGTTACATACAGATGATTTAATACATTATTATTGAGAGTTTTAAATGTTTTACTTTTTATTTTTTTATGTTTTTTAATTAATTTAATTTTGTTCACATTTTAGTTAGAAATTGTTGAAATTATAGATTTTAGTTATTTGTACTGTAAATTTGGAATGTTTGAGAGATTTTTGAGTATCATTATACATTTAAAAACGAATTTAAACCATTAAAAAATTACAATTTCACTACACCAGATATTATATAACCTAATTCCATTAAATTAATGATTACCAAAAACATAAAAAAAATATAATTTAAACACATTATTATTATTATATATTCTAACAAAAATATATAATAAATTCATGATATTATCTTCTTTGTAAATTCATGATATTTCAAATGTGTTGCACATTGTATTGATTTGATTCTCGAGGATATAGGAAAACCTCTTTCATCAAGGAGGTGATTGATCAGGCTAGGAGCGTCCCCAAGTTCATATATAATCATATTTTGGTTCTTAGCCTCATGAGGAGACACACCAGAAACAGGGAGTTGTGACGTCCTGCAATCACTCGTTTTGCCACCAACTTCATTACTCTTCAGTCTTTGCTTCAATGTCAGTTTGAGTTGAAGCAAATGTATGTTTGTGATGAGTGGCGGGATTCTACATATAGCAGGAAAGAGGATGGGAAAGCCATTGCTAGATTGGTGTACAATGACTCCTTTTGGGAAGGAGTGGCAGAGGTGTGCTCAATGAGTGAACCTTTGGTAAAGGTTTTGAAATTGGTTGATAGCGATAAGCTAGCAATGGGCTATTTGTATGAGGCCATGGATAGGGCCAAATAAGTTATCCAGGCTTATTATGTGGGAAAGGGTAACCACGGGTTTCATAGACAAATGTTATTATGGGATTTGATTGATACTCAATGGACCAGGATGCTCCATCGACCCATTCATGCAACAACAATTTTCCTTAACCCTGCATTTTCCTACAAATTCAACTTTTCTTTTGATGGCAAGGTGATGGAAGGGCTTCATTCTTGTCTTCAGAGGATGGTACCTGATGTCGCGATTTGCCTTGATATTAATCACGAGATAGAGATGTATTGGGATGGTACTAGACTATTTGGCTATGAAGATGATGTTGCTTCAAGGAACATTTTGTTGCCACGTAAGTCATTAGAATTTAGAAGATAGTTCAACTTAGAACTTTATGTTTTTAAAATTCAAATTTATTTTAAAGTTCAATTATGTTTTATTTATGTTATCTTTCTTTCTTATTTGTTGTAGATGTTTCGTGGCGAAACTACGGTGCAAGGGCACCAAATTTATAGATATTTGCTATCCGAATCCTGAGTCAAACATGTACCTCTTTGGGATGTGAGCGCAATTGGAGTGTATTTGAAAAAATACACTCAAAGAAACACACAACGTTAGAACTTATGAGCAATTACATTTATTGTAATTTGTAATTTATGAGTCTATGACTGTCTAATATATTATGACCCTCAAAAGTTAAAACTCATTAAATTTTTTATGACCCTCTTATAGGTTAGAGTTCTCACGTCTCAATGACTTGGTGTATGTCCATTACAATCTTCGACTATGGTTGAAGCAAATCGATAGAACACCGGATGTCGATGTCATTTCCTTGGACAATATTGATGTATTGTCTAAGTGGAGGGTGGAGTTTGAGATGTCTATCATAGAGGAGGCACCTGCATGGTTAGATTAGGAACCCGAACAACAACAGGCCTTGGAGGAGCAATAGGGAGAGGAGCAGGAGGAGGAGTGGCCTGAAGACATCATGGAGGGTGATGTGCAAACATCAGCACAACCTTCTACAATTATTGATACACCTACTCCTACACACACTAGTGGTCATCCACTATCAAATACAGAGCCTTCTAGTTCTACTGTCAGGGACAGGCCTGACTAACAACCCCTTATCTTTTCTCGTAAAAGGGGGAGAGGCGGAGGCCGACATTGATATTAGATAGCTAGCTGTTAGTTTTGTTTCATTTGTCATTGTATATCAGACATCTACAGACTCCATCATGATGATGAATCATGAGATACATTTTATAATTATATATGTGATGTCATTTTGTATTGGAGAGGCCCTTCAGCATTCAATATCAACTTTGATGTATAATTTTTTATTTGGCATCCACTAGTGACTACATATATATCAGTGATTTCTCCATATTTATGTGCCAATGTGTTTATGTGATGTTGTTGTTGTTTTATATGTTCAAAATTTTGAAGAAAATGAATATATTTTGTATTTTTTAATGTTTGTCGTGGTTTTTCGATTTTTTGCAGACTTTTGCTGAAACGATTTTTTCCGGACCCTCGCCGACAGATGCCGACTTTTTCAACACTAGTTGAAATCACAACCATTGATTTATTGGGACAACTAAGAATATTCCATCAATATTTAATCTTGTCCATACAAAACAGATTAAGCACTAAAAAAACTATTAAATGTACCCATTGTCAATAGGTATAGGCCTTTGATATAATTATAGTATACAGAGAATCGTGATAGTAACTAGTTTACATAAGGGTTATAGTAGCTGGTTTACCGACAGAGGAGGATTATATTGAAAGTTGATAAGAAAATCTGTTAAAAAAAATAAAAATAAAAACAGTCTTTAATTTAATGTGAAGATTCCATCAAATCTAACATTGTACCAACTTACCAAGTAATTAGGCTGAAGCATGGCGGAGCCTGGAGGCGACAATGGCATCTATTAAAGGGCGTTGGAGTGACTGCAAATTATACTATGGTCGTTTGCCCACTATCCCTAATACTTCAATGCCCTTGCCTGGGTGACTGCAAATTATACTATGGGCGTTTGTCTACTACGGGGAACGTATTTCTGCTGAGTACTCTTTGTCTATAATCAGAATATAGGATTAGAGTTCTTGTTTTTCATAGTTATTGTGTATTTTTTTCACTTATTTTTTATTGGATATTTTTTGTTATTTTTTATTGGATATTTTTTCCTGTTATTTTCCTGTCTAGAATCAATGGCTACTGTCGAGTAATGTACTTATTTTCTTCATTTGACCTTTTAGTCTCATTCTATGTCATCACTTGAAATTATATTTAAGCGTTCTAGATATAACCTGTGATAGAATCATAAAATCAAAAAATGGTATCGGTAAATCCCACCAGTTCTTGCCATCTTTAATGTATGCAGTATTATAACAGTAGATTTTTTTAAGCGGCTTCCTAAGAAATTTTTCTGTCAGATTTGGCTATATTGCTATACATACACATTCTCTTTGCTGTGGATTATTTTGAAAGGAGTTCAAGCATTCATCAAGTCCATTTTTATATCAATGTTATTTTCTCTGCAGTTGATTATTTTGCAGGGAATTCGAGTCTATGAGATCCAATTTTATATCATTGTAGGATTTGTTCGAGCAGGTTTTTCAAGTGCGTGTTTTGACTTATATGGACGTTGTTGTGGTGTAAATTTACTTAATATAGTAAACAGTTTTATTTTATTTTTTTTTAATTATTTTTTTTTCAAAGGAAAAAGGGTTTTGAAAAAAAAATAGCTCTTCAAATTTAACTGTTTTGACAATTATATTATGTTTTTACATATTTAAAACAATGATAATCATTAAAGGAATTTTAAAGTATAACCTACAAATTCTATCCACCTATCAAATTTCATCTCATACTTATCTATCAAATTTCATCCCATATCTATCTGTTTTCTATCAACCAATTTGACAACTACATTATGTTTTGACATTTTTAATGAAAAATGATGATAATATATAAGTAAACAACTTTACTTAAATTTCTTTTCATTTTGAAAACGAAACAATTAGTCAAATTTGATATTTTAAACTAAAAATGATGATGGTCCCATAAATTTTTTAAATATACCTTTCAAATTCCATTCCATGCCTATAGGCATTCAATCAACTACTTTGACAACTACATTATGTTTTGACAGTTTTAATAAAGAATGATGAAGGGAAGGAGAATTTTCCATGTGACACTGTACAAAATAAAGTGAAGTTGACTTTTAGTTCTTATTTTTTCAAAATATAAATGATAAAACAAAGTTACACAATCAAAATTTTCATTAATCAAACAAAACTATATTTTTTAACAAAAATTCTACTAAATCAACAATTGCATTATGGTTTGACATTTTTAATAAAAAATGATGATTATTAAGAAGAATTTTTAATAGTATTAGTCGAATTTTATCTTTAAATCCATACCATACCTATCAGTTTTCCGCTACTGGATTGTACAAAATAAAGTAAAGTTCCTTGTGGGTATTATCCTTTATCAAAAATTCTACTAAGGGTGGGAGGCACTAATAAAAAAAAATAATATAATATATTTTTCTATTAATACCCCCACCCTCATATATGAGGGTGGGAGCGGCATTAATAGAAAAATATATTATTGGGAGGTATTAATAGAAAAATATATTAATACAACCCCCCACCCCTCATATATGAGAGTGGGGGGCATTAATAGAAAAATATATTAATATATTTTTTTATTAATGCATCCCCACCCTCATATATGAGGGTGGGGGGACATTAATAGAAAAATATATTAATATATTTTTCTATTATATATTATAATATATAATATATTATATGAGGGTTGGGGCGGAGGGCATTAATAGAAAATATATTTTTCTATTAATGCCCCCCCCCCATATATTTTTCTATTAATGTGTTAGATTCATAATGAAGAAAAATGCAGAAACATAATGGAAATAACTCAAGCAATCAATAAACCATGATGAACAGAGATAAATAGAATATTGCCAAAAAATGCAGACTTTATATTCATCAATGAGCAAGCAAATAATCATGTACATAGACGTACATATATAATACAAAAATACCATAATTGTCATGTAACTATATAACAGTTAGGTAAACTAACGAACTATGATTAGATTTTTTAACATCCCCCCTTAATCATAAGTTCGTTCTTGCCTGAAAAACCGCCACTACTTGACAATCACATGTGTCAAATGAATATTCAAAAGGCTGGTTGAAGATGCTCTCTAAACTCTGAAAAAAATACCAGAATTTGAGGTCTTCTACTAAATTGGTGGTTTAAGGGTGACCACAAACTCATTTGGTGGTTTCAGGATGACCACAAACCGAATGTCTAGCAGAAGATGATGTCTTCTACTAATTGACATGGTTTTAAGTTGACCATAAACTAACAAGATCTCAAGGCTCAAAAATCTAAAAATGTAACAAGCAGAACTTCATGTCTTCTACTCAATTGGTTGTTTTAAGCTTACCACAAACTATCAAGAAGAATATGTTCAGGGACAAGACTACATACCAGGAACTAATTTGCATACTTGATCATTTGTTCAGAGGCTCTAAATCAAACTTGGAACCTGACTGCTAAATCAAACTTGGAACCTGACTGAAAACTTTAGATTCCCCCCCTGTCAGGGACAAGTGGTTCAAATTCCCTTGACCGTCATTCACAAGTATGGCCAAGAAAAGATCCAGCACCTGTATAAGCTATTGGATCCATCACCTGTCTAAACTACTGGAACAAGGTGTACGCTTTCACAATGCATACGCGGATGAAGATCAAAACACTGATCTATCATCTGATCATTACCAACTTCATTGACTTCATTGATTTTGTTGTGAGCAAATTGCATGCTTGTTTCCTATTTGATCATCTGTTCACATACTCCGGTCCTTCAATCTGAGATTACTATCTCATATTCCCCCCCTTAATCGAAGATTCAATGTCTCCAATACACCATCGAGCTACACAATGGTTCATGCCACAACTTGACATAACATCCTCTCTATGGACAAAAGGAATACAAGTGCCTGACTCATCAGGACTTACTAAACAGATGGGGAATACAACAACCTATGGAAAGACTTACAACTTGGACTAAAAGGTAATCAAACTGTCTACCGACGAAGCCTAAAAACTCGATCTTCAACTCAGAAGACTACATCAATTGGGCCCCGATCATACCCTATATCTTCCAATCCTGAAAAACATTCATGTTCGTCAACTGTAGAAATATCTCCAATCAAATACGGTTGTACTTGTGTATAAATCCGTCGATAAGAATGCTCCAATAAATTGTCTTCCAAACGCCAATGCAAATTCCCTAACCATTCAAAATGAATATGTTTCTGCTTGCTCTTCTGACACCACATTGAGAGGTGATTTGTCTTCCCAAAAAATATGCATGGGTGAAGATCAAAACAGTTTGACTTATTATGGCCAAACCAACGACAGTGTTTGCACTGTATGGGTTCTTTATCCGACCGATTATCACGATCATACAAATATGGAATATCTGAAGCAACATCATCAACAACAATATCCTGTACCTATTCCTTACCAATATCCTTAAGCTCTGTCTTCTTATCATCATTCAAAAAACCTCCACTCACAAAGAAAATAGGTTTTCTATAATTAGGAATATGAAAAAGGTTGTCAGCATCATTTTCATATCCTAGTCCATATCAATTTCGTTTAAAGCATAATTCTTCCCATGGTCGAACAATTATAATTTATTTGCCACATTTATCCACAAATTTTTGTAACATAGGGACTTCATCCAACTCATCTTCATGTTTATGAATGTCATCACCAATCAATTGTGCGTCTTCATTGTTGGTGTTGAAGCAAACTTAACTCATCAAACAACATTTTGTTTTGAAGTTTGAACTTATCAATCTTCTTGTGCGTTACTTGCAAACAATTAATCACTCTACTCAGGAGTGCACTTGTTTACTGCAATTGTAGATTTTGTAGTTGAATTAATTAATGTGTGCAATATTGTAAATATTTCTTCAATTCTTGCCATTATGCAGAATATGGAAGAGAGATATATGTATGTTGATGCCACAAAATTCAATTATGCATCTTGTTGTGCATGCCAAGAGCGATCGTCTGTTGCGTGAATGCCAAAAACTACAGGATAACCAATGACTTAGACACACACAAAGATCCTAAGACGGACCCCCTTATTTAATTCCAGGTAGGTCTACAACTTAAATAATAACACCAAATACAATTTTGCAAGCACAATTTGTTAAACCCCTTTTTTTACCACTACCTTATAACTCCATCCTTATAACTCCATTACAAAAATCACACTAACAAATGCTCTTAACAATAGGTGTAACTCCTCTATGAAAAGAAACCCTTATAACTTCATGTACATTTAATTATAATGGAGAAAACTCCTCCATATAAATTTTCAATCTTATAACTCCCATATAATTCCTTAAAAATATTATATCACATTTTATTTTATTTTATAAAAAAATATGCTTATGATCCGCCACTAACATATTAAAACATAAGACTCCTTTGATCGGGGTCGAAACCCTATTTTTTTTACCAGGTCTTCAAGTTTCGAGTACCCATTAGTTTGTTCTGCCCTTGATTAATTCAAAATTTAATATTAGTTGCTTTGGCCTGTTAATCCCAATGGTCTTTTCCACTTGGTTTTCACATTGTAGGGTTTCAAGGTTAATGGCAAATTTTCCAAGAGAGATCTAGAATGGATGACTTGTGCTCAAACCCAAAGTACACAGTACAATTTCTTATTCGAAACCCTAAAGACATTAAAGGTATCTGCCAAGAAAGTGCGCAACAACCAACTTCGACTAAAATAGCCCAAAATGTGTATTCTGCAAATTCATGTTTCATAGGGCCAAAAGGCTGAGATGATGTATAGGCATCAATGATCTTCAGTATGTCTAAAGGCTGTTAGATCAATGGGAAAAATACTTATCATTCCATTTGCAATCGAAGAACTAAACTCTAGGACTGTTTTCAAGAACAAGATTTCAAATTTACTCATAATTCTCCAGCGGAAATATGACTTCTATATCCCCATGACTCTGATGAGCTCACAAAATAGAGATTTTAATGGTTTAATACAAATAATCTGAAAATGATTAAAATGGTACCTGTACCATACAATCTCAACTAGCATTCAATCTCCAGTGAGAGTATCTTTCACGGGCCACTAGTCTCTTTGGATCAAACCGTGGCTCTCCTTTGAACAAAGCGAATTTATGTCCACAATTCTCATCTAAATGGGGAACAATCTAGCAATACCGTGCCTGGAAACGTACGTCTCTTTTCGTCATAGTTTTGTTGCCCTGGAGCTTCGATACCGCGAACTACCGTGACATTTTGGATGCCCATCGTCTCAGTTGTAGGTTTGAAACCCACGGTCCACTTCTTAAAGATCCCCTAAACTGCAGAAGAGTTTGGTTCAGAACTAGACGCGGCTCGATAATGCGAGCTCGACAGTGGAAAGAGTAAATCGGACCATAGCCAGGGAATACGAACTTGACTTTTCAAGAATCCTACTATGCAGGCCTTTAGTCTCTCCCAAATTTCATCTACCATGGAAAACTACCATGGTGCTATCGGTCACTAAGAACTATAATGTGTTGATAAACTACCAGGCCTATAAGACTAGTATCATGCTCTAATACCACTGTTAGGTTCATAATGAAGAAAAATGTAGAAACATAATGAAAATAACTCAAGCAATCAAGAAACCATGATGAACAGAGATAAATAGAATATTGACAGAAAATGCATACTCTATATTCATCAATGAGCGAACAAATAATCATATACATAGACGTACATATATAATACAAAAATATCATAACTATCATTGAACTATGATTGGAGTTTTTAACATAATGCACCCCCGGTGCATTAATAGAAAAATATATATGAAGGTTTTTTCTATTAATGCACCCCCCACCACCATTTATGAGGGTTTTTTCTATTAATGCACCCCCCACCCTCAATGGTGAGGGTTTTTTCTGTTAATGGTGGGGGGTGCATTAACATAAAAAACCCTCACCATTGAGGGTGGGGGGTGCATTAATAGAAAAAANTTGTTAATGGTGGGGGGTGCATTAACAGAAAAAACCCTCACCATTGAGGGTGGGGGGTGCATTAATAGAAAAAACCCTCATAAATGGTGGTGGGGGTGCATTAATAGAAAAAACCCTCATATATGATGGTGGGGGGCATTAATAAAAAAAAAATATATATATATATATATATATATATATATATATGAGGGTGGGGGTGCATTAATAGAAAAATATATAATATATTTTTCTATTAATACCCCCTCCTTAATATATTTTTCTATTAATGTCTTCCACCATCATATATAATATGAGGGTGGGAGACATTAATAGAAAAATATATTATTATTAATCTCTCCACCCTCATATATGAGAGGGCATTAATAAAAAAATATATTACATATTTTTCTATTAATGTCTCCCACCTTCATATATATATGAGAGAAATTAATAGAAAAATATATTATATATTTTTCAATTAATACTAAAAAATTCTACCAAATCTAGTGAAAATATTAATGAAAAAAAAGAAGTTATTCACTAATTAACTTTATTTATTGCTGTATCTAATCCACTGGCAATCAGTACATGTATATGTAATCCACTGACAATCGGTACATGGATTTATTCAATACTTAACTTAATTTACTGCTTTATGTACATCTGATTCACTGAAAATCAATACATGTATAACTGATCCACTGACAATCACTCTGATTGACTGGATTATAAATTAGTTGACAGACAATCAACGGGAGACGATCTAATGCATAATTACCATTGACAGAGGAAATAAATGAACGAAGTTGAGGACAGCCGTGTCTGTATTTTCTACTGATCCTATTACAACAAGAGAGCGAGACCACACGAAAAGTAAAACTCGAAAACAGGACCAGCAGCAGGCCCGTAGAAGATGCACGGAAACCACACATCTTCACTAGTACCTGACGCGAAAAGAATTCTGAATAAGACCAATAAAATTCTTTCCTTACTGTCTAAGAAATCCTGATCCAATGCGGGCTATGGGTAGAGTGAAAACCTGAAAATTTTACTCCAATGGACAATTTGATATATATTTGTTGCATTCTACTGCAACATTGAATTTAAAGAACAAAATAGATGATATAAAACATACCAGAAGACAACGGGCATGCTTCCCAGGGCCTTTTTTCAATTGTATTTAAATCTCTGATCGGGAATGTAAAGTGGCCAGCAACCCATTCTTCATGCACAGAGTTATTCCCAACTTTGGCTCAGCCATCGCATCCTTCACCATTTTCAGACGATATCTATAAAGAACAGATGCTGCCACCCATTTCATAAGCAAATAAGCAAAATCCTTACCCAGACAAACCCTTGGTCCTGCATTGAACACTGGATATTTATAGCCCTCTTCCGGTACAAACATGCCTTCTTTCAGCCATCTCTCGGGCTTGAATTCCCTGCAGTCTTCTCCCCATATACTCTCTGTCCTCCCCATGGAATATATTGGGAAAATGAGATTTGTTCCCTTTTTCAAATATACTCCGTCCTGCAATACCTCATCTTGCATCACTTCCTTATAGTTTATAGGGAGCGAGGGATATATCCCAATTTTACTTAATAGGGATATTATTAAGTAAAATTGACTTTCAAATTAAGCGTGGATTTCATGGAAAGTTGAATTCCATCATATCATGTTGGAAACAACAAAATATATGTCCAAGACAAGTTAATTAATTTATGTAAAAAAAACCCAACCATTGGGCTTGATGGTGCAAAAGGATGTTGTATAAAAGTGTTGTGTTAAATGTAATTTGTAAGTAATTATAATCTTATTGACTTAAATAATTAATAATTATTAGATCTAAAATGTAATGATATATTTATTTTAAATTGTAATAAATTAGAAGTTATTTAATAATCATCTTAAATTTAATTAGTGGTTGTATTAAAACAATATTACCAATTTAACGAGAATTTTTAGATGATTTTTTTATATTTTATATTTTTTGATTTGTAATATTTCCATATTATTTTTTAGGATGGTTAAAATAATAGTGTACTTTCAATAAACAACACAAAATCTACTCTTAAATCATTACTTAGATTTTTGTTTTTTATTTTTTAAAATTTATATTTAAAAAATCAATAAATTGGACAAAAGAAAAAATACTTTTAAATAAAATAAATAACAAAAAATTCCAAAATAAACCTTAAAATTACTTTAAAAGTAAAAAATTAAAAAAACATCCAAATATAAAATTTCATTAAAAATGTTTATTAAAAAATATTAAAAAAACTAGAAATATAAAATTTCTTAAAAAAAATAAATTATAAAGTTAGTGTTATGATGATGATTAACGTTCACTAAGACCGAATTGGTTTATTAGACCTTAAGAGAGTAAGTGATTACCTGTTATTCTTTAAAATTTTGTTTCTGTGCTAAAAAAACATTAAGATAAGCTTGTTAAGATCACCATATTTTTGTTGAGTTAAGAGACCACGAAGGTTGATAGTGTGACAAATATTTTGAAAATGAGATCTAATATGGGTATAGGTTGGACAATCTAAGAGAAAGTATTTTTCATCTTCAACCTTCTTAATGTCACAAATGTGACACTGTTGATTATTTGGGTTGGTTGTCATTGATGTCAATCATTGAAGAAAGTCTAGTAGCGAATTTTTGTAGCACAAAGGTTTGGGTAATGGACCCAGGTTTGTTTGATGGATAATGGTATGAGTTTTGATATATTTGCAGGCAAGACTATTCTAGATGGATAGTATATGTCATTCAATTTTCAGTGGTATGTGGAACGTCACATAACTCCTCACGGTTAGAGAGTTATGNCCATGTAAAGTTGGAGAACCCTCATGAGTCATCTAGAAGCCCCAAAAGGTCAAAGTAGTCAAAGTGGTTGCAAAGAAGAAATTATTTAAATAATAAAGTGAAGTGATGAGTGTACTATAAGTCAAAGTGGATACAAAATTTTTATTTAAATAATAAAGTTAATGGAGAAATTACTAAGTGTACAAGTGGTTAGAAGTGGGTTAACCCTAAAATAAGGAAAGTGGGTTAAGATGGTTAGAAGTTAATTTAAATAATAAAGTGAAGTGATGAGTGTACTATAAGTGAAAGTAGATACAAAAGAAATTATTTAAATAATAAATTTAATGAAGAAAATACTAAGTGGACAAGTGGTTAGAAGTGGGTTGGCCCTAAAATAAGGAAAGTGGGTTAAGATGGTTAGAAGGTAACTCCTTGAGGAAGCTACATGAAAGTATAAATAAGAGGCAAAGGGTCTCTCATTTTTAAACACACTTGAACATATTGAATATCTACAAGTGACTGAGGTAACCAAAGGATATCTAAGCCGAATTTCAGAGGGAAGGTAAAGTAAATAAGGTCGAAATTCAAGGGAGGATAAATTCTTTTGATGATGTTTTATAAGGTATGTTATTTATAGGTCATATCACCATTTTCGCAATAACTATTTTTCTAGATTGATTCAGACCTGAAATTGGGAGGCCATTGAGGAAACATATCCAAGTAGTTGTGATAAAAGTTTTAGCTTATGGGTCATTGTATTCTTGGAGTTACACTCTGTGGAAAATAAGGTTTGTGGCTAGTCCTGAAACTAGTTTAAAACATGTGTTTCAGGTAAAAACCTCATAAATTCTTCATAACAGATCCAAATTCAGTATGTCCAAATGTATTTGCTATAATACAGTCTATAATATTTTGTGTACAATTTTCAGATCCATACAACAAATTTTATGTGTGGGGCACGCTCTACAAGTTCGCCCTCTAGAATAAGCCAGAATTCAACAAGATATGTCATTTTTGTTATAACTTATTTTCTGAGAGGTTCCAAGTAGTGAAACCTAGAGGAATTGCATAAAAAATATCGAAGAACATTGTGTATTATTTTCATATATTTATTGATTACAGGTACATAGTTATGATTATTTCAAGTTAGGATTGTTGACTAATCCAAAATTAGTCATGTGAGACTAAAGTAAAGTTTGATGAAAATGCTAGTCTCATGTTGTTAAAGTTAAGGAAGGTTTGCAGGTATGTGATCATATACACCAGGTCTATTACAGAGTTACAAATCATATTTTGATGATGAAATTGATGAGAACTTTTGGTTGAGGTATATATTGGGTACATGGTTGAGACAAGTAGTCGATGAATTGGCACATACATGAGGTGTATAGTTGATGATATTGGTATATCTTGATGAGTCATAGTTTATGTGTATTTGATGCATGATCGGTACATATTTGGTGCATGGTTGATGCACTCGTTGATGGTGCAGGTTGAGGTACAGGTTGGTGCATGGTTTGATGCACTTGTTTATGGTACATGTTGATTACAAGTTGTTTGGTACAGGTTGTTACAGGTTGGTTGGATGCAGGTCAGTGGTACACGTTGTTACAGTGGTATATCTCACAGTGATAGTGTGACAATGGTTCCATCATTTTACTTCTACATCAGGGCGGTTGGACGGGGCAAGGAAAGGTGGTTGTAGCCACCTGTCAATTGTAGCCGGAGAACATAGAGGGTTGTAGCCTCCTTCTGGTTATAGCCAGAGAATTGGGGAGTTGAATCTTCCTTTAGGTTGTAACCTAATAAAATAGGGGGTTGGAGCCTCCTTCCAGTTGCAGCTGGAAAACAAAGGAAGTTGGTGCTTCCAATGAATGTAATTATTAAAGACATATAAAAAAAATCATTCTGTGGTTTTCTCCCGCTTTGGGTTTCCACATAAAAACATTGGTGTACTGTGTATGTGTATGATTGTTCATTTGTTCATTGTTTATTTACTCTGCATCTATTGGATGGTAATGTTACATTGATAGAACACTTGCTTTTTATGGTTAAAAATGATTAATTTGTTCTATTATTTATTCACCTCCCCTCTCAGTAATCCAACAATTGGAATCAGAGTGGGTTCCTTCATGAAACAATTTAACCACTAGAAGGAGATCATGGATTATTTTGAGAATTGAGTACTATTGTTTAATGGTCAGAATGGTTTAAAGTATGAGTTATGGAGTGGAAAGATGAAAGTATTTTTACAGGAACGGGGGTATTATATTTGGCTATCAGTCGTTACAGGATACGATAGTTCAAAAAGGGCAAAGACTGCAGCCAAGAAGGAATTGAAGAAGAATAACAAAATAACAATGGATTTCATCTGGGAAGGAATACCTAATCCGGTAAGAGAAAAGGTTGGTAAATGTTCATCAGCCAAAGAAACTTTGGGATAAGTTGCATGACATATATTCTTCACCCATCGCAGATTCCTAAAATGCCAAAGAATATACAAGTACAGATCAAGAAGAAATATGTTCACCATGTCAAACAGATTCAGAAGATGAAGAGTATATAATCAACAGAGGTATGTTGTTTTGATTTAATTGTGAAAAACAGAGACATCTTGAAATAGAATGTCATGAAGGAAATGAGACAGAAAAACTAATTGAAAAGGAAGACAATTATGACACGGAATTGATTAGTGCTTTAGATGAACTAAGAAAAGAAAGAGAAGAAAACAAGTCACTCAAAAAAGAGTTGATGAAACAAAAGAAAAGCGTTCACATTTTTTAAGAAGCCCAATAGGTCATCGAGAACTTAAGAACTCAACTAGAAGAAGCCATAAAGATCGAAGAAAATCTTGAATATCAAAAGAAGTATTTGGAAGCTAACATAGCAGCACAGAAGGAATAAACAAAAATGAGAGAGAATATATTGACAAAACACCTTAAGGAAATAACTAACGATCTAAACCAACTTGAGGCAGAGTTTGGTCAAGAAGAGAAAAGACTTGAAGAAGAAATAATCACATTAAAAATCCAGCTTGAAGAAGCGAAAAGAACAAAAGAAGTCATGAAGTCTCAGATAATGAAGAAATATAATGAGGTTGAGAAGCTTGAAGAAGAAGTTGTCACATTGAAAAGTAAAATCGTCAAGTTCAACAAGAACGTTGAAGAGATCGAAACATCCACACCAATTATAGAGAATGAAGAGAAACACTCTAGGTTGCTAGAAAAGAAGAATGAAGAAAATATAAAGAGTTATGCAGAAGTACTCAAAGGAAGGAATCATGGTCAACCAAAATCTAAGAAAACTATTGAAGATACATCTTCAAGAAGACCATCCATGTTCAAGCCACAAAGAAGCTTCGATCATAATCATGATCAATCAAGGTAGAAATTCAAAAGGACTACACCACAAAGAAAATCATTCACTCCCAGGTATGCAAATTTATTTTATGGTCATTGTTTTTATTGTACTAATTTTGGACATAAGGTTGCAGATTGCAGGGATTATAAAAGAAATGTTCAAGCAAGAAATGTTTATGTGGCCCCACATAACATTTAATGTTACAAATGTCATAACTATTGACACGTAGCTAGTGATTGTAGAAGCATGATCGACACTTCCATGAAAGATAACACTAATATAAGATATCAGAAATTATGGATAAGAAAACACGAAGAACAGGTGAACATAAACCAGGTACTAGAGATCGCAAGATTGGAAATAAAACGAGATGAAGAAAATTCTACAAAGAAAAAAAAGATGTTAGATACATAAAGGTTTGGAAAATAACTGAAAGAAAAGAAAGACAGATAAATAAGGAACATGTTCAAGAGATTGTACTTTCAGGCATTGTAGTGAAAGATGAATCCACAGAAAGAAAGAAAAAAGTCATAGCTCAGAGAGATGATGAATCTACCAATGAAGATGATGATGAATACACATCAGAGTAGGAGTTGTTCTGAGCCATCCGACTTAGAGACTCCCAAGTAATATGAATATTAGACAGGGGGACTCTATGTGATATCTATGACCGACAAAAGAACCATCCTTCGAGAAGCTTGCAGAGTTTGAGTAGACAGATTTAGTGCATTCAGTTAGCAAAAGTACAATATGATAGATTAATCAGTTGTAGTAGTACTTCATGATAGTATAGTGACATATGAGTCAAAATTATGGACAGTTGTGTAGCAGAGTCTTGAACAATATGGACAGATATGGATGTGAAATCATCTTTTCTAAATGGGGAACTTGAAGAAGAAGTCTACATTGAACAACTGGTTCCTAGAGCATGGTACTCTAGACTGGATAAATATCTACAGCAGAGAGGGTTCAGAAAAGGAAGTGCAAATAACAACCTCTACATCAAGGTAACTCAAGATGGTATTTTATTAATTGAAGTTTAAATTGATGATATTAGTTTTGGAAGTACTGATGACATGTTAAGCAAGAAATTTGCAAACGATATGCATAATGAATTTGAAATATCATTACTTGGAGAACTATCATTTTTTCTTGGTCTTCAGATATGTCAAAGCAACCAAGGAATTTTTATTTCTTAAACTAAGTATATCAGAAAAATGCTAAAGAGATTCGGAATGGAAGATTGCAAACCAGTTACCACGCATATGCAAACTAGTTGCAAGTCGAGTAAAGATGATGATTCAAAGTCTACACACCAGAGGAAATATAGGTCAATTATTGGTAGCTTACTATATGTGACAACATCCAGACCATATGTAATGCAGGCAATTGGACAGGTAACACAATTTCAAGCAGCACCAAAGAAATCACATGTATTAGCAGTGGAGAGGATTTTTAGATATCTCAAAGGAATAGAAGAGTTTGGATTATGGTATCCAAAAGGAAAGGATATATCATGTATTACCTACACAGATGCAGATTGGGAAGGTTGCATTGATGACCGATGAAGCACCAGTGGAGCAGTGTTCTACTTGGGTGAGTGTTTAGTATCTTGGATAAGCAAGAAACAATCATTGGTATCTTTATCTATAGCCGAAGCAGAGTATATTGCAGCAGTAGGATGTTGTACTCAGGTTTGATGGATGAAACAAACTTTGACAGATATACAGGTTGAGTATTGTTGATGATTGAAATCGTCAATGTAATTTCTCCCGCAAAGTGTTGCAAAATCTTATTATTATATAAGACTAAAAAATGCTAGTAGGTGGGACCCCCTTGAGCTTGTGAAGATCAGATCTGTTCATTTTCAATGTTATGATGATGTTCTACAAAGGTTCAAATGTTTGATGAGAATGTGGTTGTCATTGATATAAGTTAAGATTTGGGATGTTGTTCCTTCATGATACTACAACCTGCTATTTATTTATGGTATTCGTTCTTCTCGCACCTGCACAACAAATATGTTAGTGAAAATTGCAGAAAGACATTTTGAGGAAAAGCAAAATACTATATCTGATGCAAAAGAGACCTAGCTCTGCAATACTACATGCTTAAAGTGTTTGTTGATTATTGTTAGACCTTAGATAACAAGGAAATGGCTATAAAAAAAATGTTAAATTACATTTTTTATATATATGCATATGGTGGATATTTTGGTGGCGCATTTTGGCAAAGTGATAATACAATGGTTATGCATTGGTTAATGGAATCGGTAGCTGATATACATATATTATAAACATTGGTGGCTCATGGGAGTAATGGCTTTGCGATTTTTATGGTGATTATGCTATGGTTCGGATTGATGTTGATCACGCTATGGGTGATAATTCTATATGTGATCGTTTAGATTGTATAGTGGTCAAGCGATTTATTTGAGTTATATTGAGTATATGAACATGGGTGGCGTACTTTGCAAGGTAACCACGTGAATGGTTGAATTGTTATGTGGAACTTGGATTATGTTATGTTTTAAATGGTTGATATTCTCGATGCATGGGTTGATTAATGGTGTTAATGGGTGCTCGTTGGCATGTATTGTGGAGTAAATGAGATATGGGTGGAGGCAACATGCATTTACTGCACATCACCTTTACCCTTCCCATTGGCCGCCACCCTAATAGGACTATTGTTTGATCTAGCTATTGTGTTCATGCTCCAGATTTTTAGCAGGGTGAATCCGCTCAGTCGCCTCTCATCTTAATGTTTTTTATTAACAAGTATGTCTCTTCTGGCGATTCTTGACTTCACTCTGGTTATGAAATAATTTTGGCTCAATTGTGAGGGTTTGTGTTTGTCCTGAGTACTACAACTGTGTGGAATTTTGGTTTCAAATAGAAAATGGATGGTTCTGCTTATAATTGTTTGAGTTCATCGGAGTTGGTGGTCTTCCTGGGTGATAGCTCTTTGTTATCACCGCATATTTTAAAAGGTGTTTTTTAAATCATGGCTGGATGGTTGTCTTCACGATTCTTGGGTTTAACTAGAGCTTTTTTTTCTTGTTCGGCCCTATCAAGAACTGTCTCACGTTCACAAGTGTCATAGTCCTCCTTGTGTGTATGCCTTTAACCTCGAAGTTTCACTATGGTTGGTTCCTTTCCTCCTTTGATGGCTACTGCGCAAACCCTTAACCCTCTACATTGGAGCCGCATAGGGAGTATGTCGATCCTGTTAAATTGTTCCCGATTATTGTGGTCTATTACTTTGAATGCAGGCTCACCCGTTGGTCGTATAGCGGTCGTGTTGGTATAGCCTTTTGTCACTGCCTCTGTAATAATAGCATGAGATTTACATTGCAATTCGCACTTCTAAAAGTTCACAGTTACTAGCCTGATGTCAAAGAACTCGATTGTTTTTAATGGAAGGGCCTCTGCCTGTTTCGATTGAGTGTGTGGGTATACACAATTACCATGGCTTGTTCGGTTGATTGGTTTTTCCTTACGACAGTGGCAAATTGTTGGTTAATGTACAGTCACTAGTATTTGTGGTTATGATGTTTTGGATAATGGTTGGCATTGGTTACAAGGGTTTGGTGTTGTTCACACATGTCACATCTTGTAGATGATGTTTTTCAAAGTAAATTATTTTACTGGATATTCCTACTGCATCTTTTGTCGTTGGTAGAATAGGTTTGAATATGTGTGGCCTGGTCACTCACAGGCGACTTAGTAAATAGCCCAAAATGATGTTTTGAGTTATGTCGTGGTCATATGTTGTTGTGTGATTACTGGAAATATTACATTGGGATTATCTCAGTTGTGCACCGTGTGTAGTATGGATGACTTGTTTTTATGCTCAGTGATATCCACTGAGTTTCAAGTGTGTTATTTATTGAAATTGATCATTGTTGATGATAGTCGTGTTATATTTGGCTCAACTTTTAAGTCACATTGAGATGTTTTGTTTTACAATGGCATGGTTACATGGTTTCAGAAATTTACTTCTTCATAGCTCGTGTCTAAATGATGATTGTTGGTTGTATAGTCAATTGCATTTTCAAGCGTGGCATGTGAAATTTTGATTTTTTTGATCTTCTACTGCATATATATATATATATATATATATATATATATATATATATATATATATATATATATATATATATATATATATATATATATATATATATATATATATATGGGAACAAATATCATTACAAATCTTGATTGTCTCTATTACAAAAGTAGTGACTTCATTATTATTTTTGGAGAAACACTACTTTCAAATATAGATGTGGATTGGGGAAATGTATGGTAGTGGTGGATGTTAATGATTACAGATTGAGTACTATGTTGTCTGTTATTAAATGCAGAATGTGCGAATAAAGGGAACATAACCTCTTACAAATTGTGTGAAATACTTTTGTTTCGTAATGGAACTATGTTGGATATTAATGGACAGTGAAATTAAGTAAATACACAGGAATTATTACTCAGTCATCTGATTGTTGGTTGATGCATATTTTTCTTATTGCAAAAGATCTTATGGATTGCTTGATTAATCTCATGAACAGTAAACGTCCCCCCCCCCCCCTCATTATCTCATTTTATGCTAATTACAACCCCATCACATATCCCAGATTCATTTTGTTCACTCCCTGTTCTGATATTGATTACAACTAAGATAATTTATGTGTTAAGTGGATGAAGTGGCAGTGTCTTGAGTGGATTGCAGTAAGGTATTTTTTTGGGTTGATTTACAGTTGATTGTTGTTGTCATTGAACAATAACCATTTATTTTCCCCTTTCATTATATCATATTTTCGCTCAATACAAACCCCTCACGTATCCCGGAACATTGTTTCACCCCCCTGCTCGTTGATTAACATTAGAACAATTTGTATGGATTGGATTGCATGAGCCCGATACATTCTGAGCCAAATCTATTTCGTATTTTTAAGGAGTTATCATGCATTTTTATTTAAAACACTATTTGCTAATTGTTAACATATGTAGGATGAGTTTTTTCAGTTGGGGAAGCCATGGACGAGGACACAAAGGTAGAGGTAGTTGGAACTGAGGCCCAAGAAGGCCTAGGTTCCCTATACATTTTGATGTTGATTCAGAAGATCTTGGACAATTTCTTCATGTTGGATTCTTTAATTGGATTGGGCAGGGAATAGTCCAACCAAGGCCTGAAAGGATTATTTTCCAAGCCCCTCAAGCCCCCGACATCCATGTTCCTCCTCATGTCTCTTTCCATCCTGAAGTCCCAAAAAATGATGGGTGGCAGGAGATTGTTCACCAGGCAGTCTCCCAACACCGTGGCTGGCCAAACTTAACTTTGGTTGCTCCTCCACCTTTGAACCCCATTGTCCAAGCTTCCCCTAACCACTCGCCAGTGCAATCCTCCCACGCCAGCAAGAGATTGAAGACTGAATCCCTCCAGGCATTTGATAAAGGAAAAGATACTTCTGCCCCTTCCTCACCCTCTAATGACTCTGACAAATCCGTGTCTTCACAAATGCATTTGAGGGATGATTGTTCCCATGTGATCAGTGAGATAAAGTCTAAAGGCTCTACCCAGCCTAAGGAAAATTCAGGGAAATCAAGAGGTGACAGCAGCAACCAAGGAAGGGTTGCATCACAGACTGGAAAATATGGCTTTTGAATTTTATGTTATTTATTATTTTATGACAGTGGACTTCATGGATTTTGGACAACATGTTTTATTTTGGATATATGAGTATTATTTTTAAATATTTTCAAATTTCATGAGCTAAAATTGCCAAAAGTAAATGTGTTTGAAGGGAGGCACAAGGGGTGTGTTTACTTAACTAATGGATTATGTTATGATTGTTATGAACTAAGGGAGTCACAAGGGGTCCCATCTACTAGTTATTATTTATTTATGACCCTATTATGATTATTACCTCCCCCCCCCCCCCTAACTAAAGTTAGTTGGGCCTTTTGTTAGATTAACTAATAAGTTGGTTCAACTACTTCAACCAATTCTAATTTGTTAAAAGTAGAAGTAAGGGGAGGAACAAGAGAAGGATAGAAGCACAAAGCATGCTAAGGTTTGCTCTTTGAGTTTATGTTGAGATAGTTCAGTTTTCATTCATTCATATATTCATCATGGCCTAATTCTCTTTGTGATAGCAAGGTCTTATTGTAGACAACAATATTCGGGGCTGAATCAAATCATTCAGAGACTTGTTCTTCATAGGTGTTGATCTATCTTTGATAGTTTGTGTAGACTTGTATGTTTGTGAATTAAATTTCATGATTGATAAAGGCTATTGTGCAGAGTCGAGTGGGCAGCAATATGTGGCAAGTTGATCCAACTTTTAGAGTTCAGTTTTGGTTTTCTGTCAGAGGTCCTTTTGTATGTTCCATCGAGGATTTCTAAGTTTGACTTTGGTCCAAGATTTCTATGTGAAGTTTTGTAAAGACAATGACTCTTTGGTGAATTTGAATGAAATAAAAGATTGTTTTATATCTCATCTATCTTGATTATCATATTGGTGTCTTTACTTGTTTTCTTACATTTATTTCAGCAACTGATATATTCAAAAAATTACATAAAAATTGAATTTCCAGTAAGCTTTTTGTTGATAAAAGACTAGCCTAAGCACTCGTAATTAATACTTGTGATGTTAGGATGTTATTTTGTTGGCTATAAACATAGGGCGATATCCCTGTCTACTTTTCTTTATCCAAGTAAAGTCTGAAAAATGCTTGAGTAAGATCTATTCATATCTTTTCCTCAACATTTATTTGGCAACCATACTGGGGAGATCTTTGATATCTCTCTGGTTAAATTTTATACTCGATTTTCATCGATGCATCTTTCTTTTTATGTTTTGATTCTTTGACTATTTTTCTATTCATGATTGTTCCTATTGCAAGACAACCCAATCTTGAGCCCGGTCTCCAAGACCAGACCAGACCAACATTGCTTTTAACATGTTTCATACTATTTTAGACACTGCTAGGACCTGTGTCGAGCTTAACCATTCTTGGGCATCAATTGAAAGGGATATCAGGGTTCAAGAACAATTGGAAGCTAGACATAGGCAGCCTAGAAATCAGTAGTAACTTTTTTGTTTCTTCAGTTTTGGTGTTTCTTTCATGTCCTTAGATTCTCGTGGTTCTAGAAGAAGAAGAGGCTTGTCACCTAAAATCAATCCTATTTCTGAAATAGGAAGAAGAAACGTTGTTTTTTCTGCCCAACAAAGTGCTCTAAGGAGAACTTTATCTGATTCATCCAGCTCGTCTTTCTTTCCCTCATATATCATCCACAAGATGGCATCTAGCGGTGGCTCTGGTGGCACTGGAAGTGCTCCATATTCCCAATATTCATCGTCATCGGTGATTGGTATCTTGTACAACCACCATATCCCCATCCAATCTACTACAAACCCCACCAAACTCATTTAAAAGTATGGATTTTTTCAGTTCGAAGAAGATGCCACAACCACACCATGGCATGTGTCCTCCCCTCTTAACCTAGCACTTTCTACTCACCCACTTCCGAAGTTTAAAGAGCATCTGCCTAAGTTTTCAGGAAATAACACTGTCAGTACCAATGAACACCTAGTGGCATTTTCTAATGCTTTTCATAACATAGGGGCTAACAACAATGACACCTGCATGCGCTTGTTCGTCAATTCCTTGGAAGGAAAGGCTGCGGCCGACTTTTTTTACCTTCCTCCTAAGATCTTGTCTACTTGGGAGGAGTTTATTTATTGGCTCTGATCCACTTATGGGCAATCCAAAAGCCCTGTCAATAATTTAAGGGAATACAATAACGTCACTTACAAATATGGTGAGACATTAGGTCCTTCAAATTGCTTTTCACCAAGTTGTATAATCAAATCCCCGAACTTATACGCCCTCATAACCAAGCTTCTTTCATGCATTACTACAATGCATTTCCTTCTCCCTATTTCCATAAACTTCAAGAAAAGGCCATTGATAATCTCGGTTCTGCCCTGCACACTTCCTCAGAGTATGAGGAATAGCTTGAATGAACTGGTCTACCCCAGGGAGAATCAGTTAGATAGACGGATATGTCCGCTCTCTTACAGCTGGTACAAGATATGAACAATCATATGATAGATTTTGAACAGAAGGGTAATGTCTCCTCTCTCACCCCTGGAGCTTCATCCTCTTCTGTACCAGCTTTTAGAAATCCCTTTGAGAAAAAAATTCATCCCAAGGCTATCCTGCCTCGGAGTTGGTGTAACTTTTGCGAGGAACACCATGAAGAAACCACATGTGAGGTAAGGAAGAGTGCCAGAGACAATATCTTTGGTAAAATACCAAAAGCTACTATCATTGTCCTAGATTTTGCCGAGCCAAAAGATGTCATGGTCATCAATACTACGAACAAAGCCTATGCCCCAAAAGGCAAATTTGACTCTCCTCTCAGTTATTTTAACCCGAGTTCATCCTCAATCGCTGCTACGTCCCAGGTTCCCAAAATTCCTGAGAGTCAAGGAATCACTTCTCCTCCCCCCTCTTCGAAATACAATATCCTGGATCAATTTGCCAACATCAAAGTAGATGCAACCCTCCTAGACATGGTTGTCGTCCTTGAACAAAATATGCATCTGAAACAATTCATGAAAGGAAAATATTTCGTTGTAGCTAATCTTTCCGAAGAGGTAGACGAAGAGGATTCTTCTGTAAATAAAGTACGTGTACATAATTTTAGATACCCTGTAACCCCCCCCTTTTATATTTCTGTAAAGATCATGGATAAAATTGCCCATTGTTGCCTCATTGATGGTGGTTCGGGCCCAAGTGTGATGTCAAAGATTATTATGGAAGAGCTAGGCTTGTCTTGTACAAACGAAAATGCCATAAGCATGCTCTCCTATAATAGTCTGCAACAAACAACCATAGGAAAGATTAAGGATGTAACCTTGGTTTTATGCGCTCATCCTGAGATAAGGACAACCCCCAACATTTAGGTGATTGATATGCATGTAAGCAATTATTCAATTATCTTGGGGAGAGATTGGCAAGCCCTAACATGTGGATACCTCTCGCTCGATGGGACACATTTATCCGTTCCTCGAAACGGAAATAATATCATCATCCTTAGAGAAGGAAGAATTTCACTCTACATAGAGAGTGTTCCTCAATCTAGAGTAAACTATATCGAAGAAGACCTAGGAGTGTATTCCATATTCACTGAAGAGGATAATATTCCTCTGGAAAGAATTGATTTAGAGGATGAATTATGGTGTATGCTCTTCGATGGTTCATACTCAAATGAGGGTAATGGGGCTGGTATTATATTGGTTTCCCCTGCAGGAAAGATTCATAATCTGTCATACAGGTTGGAGTTTGCTTGCTCAAACAATGTTGTTGAATTCGAAGCTTTGTTGTTAGGCATTGAGAACGCCCTTAATCTTGGTTGGGGTCACCTTTCAGTTTTTGGAAATTCTGAGCTTGTTGTGAACCTGATATGTAAGACATGCTCTCCTAGAAATAAGTTGATGGAACAATATTTCCAAACTGTTTGGGCACTTGTCTCGAACCTTCTATATTTTAACATCACTTATGTTAGGAAGGGATTGAATTCAATAGTTGATCGATTAGCTGTCTTCACAGACTCTCCTACTCAACAACTCTTTCCTCGCTGGCCTGATTTTACTTTCCAATCTCTTCATCATCCATACATTTTTGAGAATGGAGAATTCTGGAAGGCCATCCCTAATAATGAAATCATTTGTGTTGTCATTCAAAATGAACCTCTCGAGCCGGAAGAGATTATATTTGTAGAAAATAATAAAATTCCTAAAGGCTTGACTCCTCTCGAAGGTTAGTTTTACTTGAGTGTTGTAGGAAACAAAGAAAAACAGGTAGAAGAGGCATTACAGTTGAAGGTGGTTTAATCCATCTCCATGAAAATTACGACACATGGATCTTCAACGAACGTTAAAATAAATGTCCAAGGTTTTGATAAAGAAGAGATGAGGTATGCTAAGTTACTTGGTGAATTTAAAAAGGTTTTTTCTTGGTTTAATGTGGATCTTCATGGTTTTTATCTAGGTCTTGTTCAGCATACCATGAAACCAGCTAGGCAAAAACAAAGACTTTTTAACTCTGCACTGAAAATAACCTTTCGTAGGGAGTCGAGGAATTTCTCAAGGACTGAATTGTTTTTTTTAGTCCACCCTAAATGGGTTTCCAAATGGGAACCTTCTTCGAATACCATTGATAATATTAGAACCTGCATTAGTCTTTGAACTTTCAGGCAAGCAATTATGAGAAATCCTTTCCCTCCTCTCAACATGAAAATATTTATGCAACAGGTTGTAGAGTTACACTTGGAGCCCTTACTTGACAGTTTGTTTGGTTACAATAAAACCAAGGTAAAAGCGAAAAATATTCACAAAACCAATTTTATTACAAATTGTGATACTATGTCTTACAGTTGCCTGCCTTCTAGCTTACTTGATACCAATATCGCCTTAAAAGGGCCTATACACACAACTTTCGATGAAGTGGTCAGTCTCCATGTTTATCTTGATGATTTAATCGTATGCGTCAAAAGGATGATAGTTATGTCAAAGGGTCAAGTGTTGGGTCATTTCCAGATTACTTTTGTCTTGGACACTAACTCGGAAATTTTAAAGGAATTATAGAGACAATGGTTTTCTCACAGCACTAACAGTCCTCGCTTGAAGTATTGTGAGGGACCAGCGTGAAAAGTTTTTTTTTGTTGATTGGATCTTTCTGTATACTAGTAGCTTAGCTTTGTTTTCAATTTTTTTGTGCTTCCTTTTTCTGTCTTATGACACTTTGACTTCTACTTTCTGAATTGAATTTTCATTTTCTTGTTGCATTTTGTTTCTATCTTTTACTGCTATTGTTTTAATTTCTGCATTATTACTTCTGTTGCAATTCTTTTCTTTATCATCTTTTAAGTGTTTGGTCAAGTTAGAATGTTCGATCAATTGTGCCACAGTGACACCCCTACAAAATCATTGTTAGTCGATAAAGATCGAGCTTACACAATTGTTATGATCTCTCCTCTGAAGGGCCTTTGAATTTGTTACATATTTCCGCTACTATCTTACGAGGAATTGGTTGTTTCCCGCTTCTTCTTGTCATTTCTTCATCCATCGAGATCTTAAGAGAAAATCTATAAGTCTCCCTCTTTCAAGTTAAGAGCATATTACATTCAAATGATTATGCATACAGTGGTAAAACCCCTCATACTTAACATTTTTTTATGAGTTATTCCCAAATTCCCGATCATCTTTCCATTAAATCCGTTCATTCTCCCCCTGTTGCATAATCATTCGAGTCACATCTTCTTGAGATTACTATTCTTGGTCTGGGAAACCATGAGTTTTGAGTTCTAATATGTTAAAAACAAATTTCCCTGTGGAGTCGCCAGTTTGTTGACGATTGAAATAGTCAACGTAATTTTTCCCGCAAAGTGTTGCTAAAGCCTATTATTATATAAGACTAAATAATGCTAGTAGGAGGGACCCCCTTGAGCTTGTGAAGATCATATCTGTTCATTTCAATGTTATGATGATGTGCTACAAAGGTTCAAATGGTTGATGATAATGTGGTTGTCATTGATATGAGTTAATCTTTGGGATGTTGTTCCTTCATGATACTACCACCTGCTATTCATTTATGGTATTCGCTCTTCTCGCACTTGCACAACAAATATGTTTGAAAATTGCAGAAAGGTATTTTGAGGAAAAGAAAAATACTATATCTAATGCAAAAGAGACCTAGCTCTGCAATACTACATGCATAAAGTGTTTGTTGATTTTTGTTAGACCTTAGATAACAAGGAAATGGCTATAAAAAAAATGTTTAATTACATTTTTATATATATGCATATGGTGGATATTTTGGTGGCGCATTTTGGAAAAGTGATAATACAATGGTTATGCATTGGTTAATGGAATCGATAGCTGATATACATATGTTATAAACGTTGGTGGCTCATTGGAGTAATGGCTTTGTGATTTTTATGGTGATTATGCTATAGTTCAGATTGATGTTGATCATGTTATGGGTGATAATTCTATACATGATCGTTTAGATTGTATAGTGGTAAAGCGATTTATTTGAGTTATATTGAGGATATGACCATGGGTGGCGCACTTGGCAAGGTAACAACACGAATGGTTGAATTGCAATGTGGAACTTGGATTATGTTATGTTTTAAATGGTTGATATTATCGATGCATGGGTTGATTAATGGTGTTAATGGGGGCTCATTGACATGTATTGTGGAGTAAATGAGATATGGGTGGAGGCAACGTGCATTTACTGCATGCCACCTTTACCCTTCTCGTTGGTTGCCACCCTAATCAGACTATTGTTTGATATGGTTGTTGTGTTCATGCTCCGGATTTTTAGCAGGGTGAAACCGCTCGGCCACCTCTCGTCTTAAGGTTTTCGATTAACAGGTATGTCTCTTTTGGGCATTCTTGACTTCACTCTGGCTATGAAATGTTTTTAGCTCAATTGTGTGGGTTTGTGTTTGTCCTGAGTACTGCAACTGTGTGGAATTTTGGTTTCGAATGGAAAATGGATGGTTTTGCTTATAATTGTTTGAGTTCATCGGAGTTGGTGGTCTTCTTGGGTGATAGCTCTTTGTTGTAACAACCCTAGTTAAGTGATTGCTTAAGGTTTATCAAGTATAATTAATTAAATAATTAACTGTCCTAATATATTTTAGTTAAACAATCATTATTTATTAATAATATTGATTAATTGATTAATTGTTTATATCTGTTGATTAATTAATTAATTAATTAACACATTAAAGGTTGGGTAATAAATTAAGAGCTTAATAATTTTTATTTATTTATTATAAAACTTTACGTATGCAGGGGGATGAAGCATTGAGTGGAGGGATAAGGTAATAAATGGAGGGATAAGGTGGGTGGCATTAAAGGAGGGTAGGAGTTGGTGAATGGGAGGGGGATATGACTGGGCAGAGGCCTTTGGGAGATGATTATGAAAATTTGGGAGAGGAGCATTATTGCAGAGGAGAACTGTATTTTCTGTTGGATATTTTTCTCATTTTGGAGTTTGGGAGGACTGTTACAGGGGTGCACAAGGTTGCTGGGAGTTTTGGGCTCGGGGGATAGGAATCCTCACGGAATCCTGGAGCTAGGGAGCCAAACAAGCTCTGTTCCTAGCTGGCAGGGAGGAAGATTCAATTTTGGGCAAAGCAGCAGAGAGGACAACCAGAGATCGGGAATTTAGCATCAAACCGAGGTATTTTTATTTATGTATTTTCATGATTATGTGGTGTTATGTGGTTGTTACGTAAGCTTATTTTCATGTTGTTAATAAGTTTAATTTATGTTGAAAAGTAAATGATTATACGTTGATAAATTGAATGGTACAGGATATAATTTCTTCATTCTTTAATTTTAGCTTGTATTTTTATAAGGCTCTGTAGGGACAAAGACCTTACACATGGTATCAAAGCTCGGTTTCAAAGCTAAAACCTAGGGCTTGACCACCCACATAATTGTGCAGATTGTTCCCAAAAAAAAAAACTCCTAATCTACAGCCCATAAACCTTTTATTTACAGGTCATAAACCCTATGAAGACTCCCATGTTCCAACCACCTTTACTAATCCTACTAATCCTCACCTGCACAAAGGAAGGATTAACAAGAATCAGCTTCAGAAATATTTTATTTTAAACCAAAAATTATGAAAGGTATATAAACAATAGTTATATTCAACAATATTGTATTATAAAAAAAAGATTAGGAAAGTATATATACTAATTTCCTTATATAGAGGATTATATATACACAATAACGAAAATAAATAAATAAAAAATATTGGCATACAGCCAATCTCTATTTAGGCACATCAGAGTGGAGATCAAAGTCTAGAAACAACATGCAAGCAACCAAGTCATTAGACACCAAAGCCACGCACTAGCACGAAGCCGATACCTTTATGCATGCCACAGTAACTCAACATCAAGCCAACACGTGAATCAAAGCGCCCAAGCACGAAGCCACGTGCTCTACCAAGCCATGAGGAGGAGCGGCCATCCATTATTGAAGATGAAGCTGCATCAGTTAGAAATTTAATGTATGAACAGGCAGAATATATTGAAAGAGAAATGGAGCAGATGGGAGAACAAATTAAGCGGATAATAGAGAGACCTTACATAGAACTATCGATTTTGTTTTGCCCAATATAGAGCTCAACCTTTTGGCCTAATACAGAGCCTATAAAGCAACCTATTGGCCTAATACAAAGCATATAAAGTTGAGAACATGGGGATCTCTACACCCAACAAAGTGAGCCATCCTTCGGCTGGTCACTAAGAAAGTTATTTGAAAGATCTGGTCACATTTCCTCTCACTGCGATTGCTTTCTTTGTTTGTAACAGAGGACACTGCACATCAATACCAATGCTTCCCATTCCACGAAGAAGAATAAAAACTAAGGAATATTGTTTGGGTGTCTGTGTAAAGTATTTTGGGTTGTGCCACGTCTACAATATGCAATGCGCCTTTGGAGAACGAGGTATTGTCCTTGTAACATATAGGATGGCCGAGCAAATCTGAAATTACCCAACTTATTAACCTTATGTACACATAGAAATTAATAAACAAAAATGAAATCATGAGTAAAGTTGACACCTCTTCAGTATTGCCACTACTTATTCCTTAGTCTTGCCTTCCATCTCTTGGATCTGTTTCTCGTAATTGGTAGACTGCAAAGAAAATTGATATCGATCCATGTTATCATTCAGATAAGGTCTCCGGTATTCTTCAAAACGATTATTTCGTAGATCTATACTGTGTTTTCCTATTAGCCTCAATTCTGGGAAGATTACAAGGGCTTTATTGTCCCCTATTATGAGCACTTTAAACTTTTTATCTATTCAGAAATTACTGCGAAAAAATTTGAGAACAACTAAAAGTAATAAGTTGTACCTGAAAATTCGTTTTGGCTGCTGGACCCCAAAATTTCAGAGTTGCAAGATCATAAGCTCTTGCCGCCTTTTCTACTGAATCGTATCCACCTAATACGGTAAAGGGGGTTTATATATTGCCATTAACTACTGAACTGCATAAAATGAAAAACTCTGATTAATATTGTGTCTAGTAAAGAAGGAATACTATTTTATTAGGTTTTCACCGAAAAAAAATGGACATTATTACTCACCCAAGTAGACTGGAATGTTGCATCGATAAGGCAAAATTGATAGCAGTACATATGACAATGCACAAATTCAGTAAAAGATTGAATTAGCACACTGTAATACAGTCAACATTTAAGTAGTCAAATGATCAAACTAGCAGAAATTTATGTAATAACGCAATGGTAACAAACCTTGTTTACCATTTCACTTAGTTCCCTCGGTTTTCCGAGAACCGTCCCATAGATGGGCTTCATACCTGCTAGTCCATCTATGCCTGCAATGTCGTTAACAAAACAATATAAAGAATCATCTTAGGTCGAGAAGACGACAGAGAAAGAAAACCCTAACAAAAAAATAATAATAAAGAATTATCTTCTGTAAAGCAGAAGGCAAACAGAGAAACCGCAGGTTTTAATGAATTACTTCGTCACCCCATGATATGTAGAATTACGCTCGTGATGGATATCACTGATCTCACAAAGATACAGTGCGCAAGCACTCACACAACCAAGGAGAGAGAGCCCACAAGGAGCATAGAAATTTGCACTACGCATCCACCTGCACAACGCGGCCTGCAAACGAGCAGCCACAACAAATAGCCTAGCACACAGTCCAACGCCCAAAGCCCACGAGAGGCAACACAACATGGAAAACCTTTAACAGAGGCCGCTCAACAGCTCAAAGCACCGAAGGCGAGACCAAACGTCGAATCGTAACAGAAGAGGAGGTCGCAAGAGGCGACCGCACCAGTACCTCCTCTGCGCTCGGGTTCTCTGTCACCATGAGAGTTATGCATTGTGGGATAAGGAGAGGAAGGATGAATTTGTGGGGCTAGGGTTAGGAGTGTAGTTTTTTGGGGTAGTAAGAACGGGGGGGGGCATGTGGGCCTCATGCGAGGACCCACTACCCGATTTTAGTTTTATTTTTTTATTTTTATTTTTATTATTCTATTTTAATTTATTTATTTTTAATTTTTTTTTATTTAGTTATTTTAATTATTATATTAGGTCTAAACATTATATAGATTTTNTTCTATTTTAATTTATTTATTTTTAATTTTTTTTATTTAGTTATTTTAATTATTATATTAGGTCTAAACATTATATAGATTTTAATATATATATATATATATATATATATATATATATATATATATATATATATTAAAATTAGCTTAAACATATTTAAACATGTTTTAAATTTATAAATTTATGTTTAATTTATAAATTTATATTGGCTAATTTATGAAAGTATGTTTTAATTATGGTGACTAATGTTTTAAGTTATTTTATATGTTTTAAATTAAAGGTTTAAATATATGTTATTAAAATTAAAGTTTAAACCTTAGTTTTAAAGATTTAAAACTAAGGTGATTAAGGTTTAAAACTATGTTTAAGGTTTAAAACTAAGGTGATTAAATTAATAAGAAATATTAAAAGTATTGCGCCCGAGGCCCAATCTCTAAGTCCACGAGATAAGAACCAAATCCCAGTGCACAAACACCAAGCTTCAATGCATAGCCTCAGGCTCACTACTTCATACAACCACAAGTCCATAAACAATACATAATCACAACGCACAAGCGCTAAGCTCCAATGCCCAAAGGCCACTCTACAATCCTCAAGACTCGTAACTGTAGCCACCGAGTCACACAATTCAACGCATATGTACAAGGCGCCAAGGAAAGCCCACGAGTCAAGCATAGAAGGATAGCCTTAGGCTCATTTCATCAACATTAGGTTGGAAGTCACCTTAATTAGTTGTAAACGCAAAGTATAAGGACTTAGACCAAGATAAGCGGGAGGGGGCTTCATGCGTGCTAGGAAGGTAAGTTAGAGGAATAGGTGAGAGGGGTACAGTGCTAGCGTAACTACCAAGCGAGAGGGTCAATAGTTTTCTTAGGCGAAGACATCAAGCTTAGACGCTTTAAACCTAACCTAGCCACCTCCCCTAAAGAGAGTAACGTCTGTTTACAGACAAGTAAAAAAAAACAACTTACGCCTAACCCTGTTTTCTAGTTAAGTTGCGCAAATGTGAAATGTCCTTGAACTCACCCTGACAACCTTGGTTGATGCAGGTTAAATCATATAGGATGGTTAGGACTCGAGGGAATCGAGGCAGAGGGGCATCATTGCAAGGACCGCCAACGCCGCCACCACCATCGCCTGAACTAGCTCTCATACTGTGCTCTTTGGAGTCCATAAATGATACTTTAAAGGGGCATCAACCGGCAGGGATCGAAGTGGAGCCCCCACCATCTAGAATGGGTAATCCAGAAGCGTCGAGGGATTCAGGGGGAGGACCTCCACCCGAAGACATCACTAGAGAACTACAGAAGATCAAACTTCCAGAGTTTGCCGAGGGTCGCGCCAGTGAACGTGCAGAAGCATGGTTGGAAGGCATAACAAGGTGTTTTTCCTTAAGGGACTATGCGTCCACCTCAAAGGCGAAGATAGCGATTTTTCAGTTGAGAGACAGTGCCTTGAACTGGTGGGGCAACCTAGAAAGACAACTGCATCTTACCCCGGACATCGTATCTTGGGAACTTTTCGAGGAGAGGTTCCGAAGGAAATATCTGCTAGATTACTATGAGGAACAACAGGTGGGAGCATTTCATGCCTTAGTACAGGGAAACAAAATCGTAGAAGAATATGACACTAGGTTTATGGAATTGGTCAAATATGTTTCATATATGGATAATGACCAATGACAGACATAACGCTTTGTCTATGGGTTGAACCCTAAGATAAGGGCTATAGTGCGGATGTGGAAACTGTCCTCAGTAGAGGAAGTTGTGGAAAATGTGCGTTATGCGAAGGAACACATGAACTTAACTAGAGGTATGAGACCGACCTTTCCGCATCATCCTGGATTCGTAGGGAAGGCCCCTAGGACATTTCCCAGGGGAGGGGGCTCAACACCACCTCCATATGGTAACATAGTCGCACCAAGGATAGTAGCCGCAGGGATTTCAATGGCAACAAGTGCAGCATCTCGTTCATCACCAATGACGCAGGTAGGTCCCCACCATCTCAGGGAGAAGCTAATAGGGGCAGGGGTTCTAAGGGAAGGAACTCATTTCAGAGACAGTCACATAACAATATGCAGGTTCAATCCCGTGTTACCTGTTGGGGGTGCGAAGGACCCCATTACCAGCGTGACTGCCCAGAGTTATAATCAGGATTTGTGCACAGAAGAGGAAAGGCCCCGATGGGAAGAGCAAGTAGCAGCCACCAGATTTACGCAGCGGTTAATAATCGCCATGCCAAACATCAATCCACGGTGGTGGAGTCATCAGGTATGCTAAATCATATCAATGTAAAGATTTTATTTGATTCTGGTGCTACAGATAGTTTCATTTCACCATCTGCGTTAGAAAAGAGTGGGTTGGCAACCTACGAGCACGATGACTTTAAACAAGTCGAGATGGCTTCGGGGGGGAAACAAGCGGTAGGACCTAGTGTTGATAATTGTATAGTAGACCTGGGAGTGTGTACTACTAGGTTTAAGGTATACGTCACTGCTCTCGGGGCATATGACCTAATCATTGGAGTGGATTGGTTAGAAGCTCATTGAGATTTGGTAGATTGTTTCGCCAAAAGGGTGCTTTGTGTCGACGATGAAGGAAGACTAGTAGAGATCCAGGGTGTACGGAGAAAGGTGTCATTATGCTTTATCTCTACTATGAAGGTTAAGCGATGCTTGAGGCAAGGGTGTCGACTATATGTAGTGGAAGCAGTGAATGAAAGGAAGGGACCCTCCTTGGATCAGTACCTGGTATTGTCAGAATTTAAGGATGTTTTTTCAAACGAATTACCAGGGTTACCTCGTGAGAGGGAGCTTGATTTTACTATTGAGCTTAAACTTGGTGCATAACCAATTTCCAAGACTCTGTATCGGATGACAGCGCCGGAAATTTTTGAGTTGCAAATGTAGTTGAAAGAGTTACTGGACTTAGGGCTAATAAGGCCCAGTGTCTCACCTTGGGGTGCACCAGTAATTTTTGTAAGGAAGAAATATGGTTCCTTACGACTGTGTAGAGATTACAGGGACTTGAACCGTGCTATAGTGAAAAATAGGTACCCAATGCCGCGAATAGATGACCTCTTTGATCAGATGAAAGGAGCAGCGGTATTCTCAAAGATTGATTTACGATCAGGGTATCACCAGTTAAGGATTAAGGAAGGCGATATCCCAAAAACTGCCTTTCGAACTCGGTTTGGACATTACGAGTTTGTCGTAGTACCTTTCGGATTGACCAATGCGCCATTAGTATTCATGAGCCTCATGAACGGAGTATTCTAGAAGTACTTAGACCATTTTGTACAAGTCTTTCTAGATGACATCCTCATCTATTCCAAAAACGAAAGAGAGCATGAGGAACACTTACGAGTGGTGTTGTCATGCCTTAGAGAGAACAAATTGTATGGGAAGTTGTCGAAGTGTTCCTTATTCCAGAGATAAATCCACTATTTAGGTCATATCATTTCTGGTGAAGGAATCTTCGTGGACCCAGAAAAGGTAAAGACCATTATGGAGTGGCCACTGCCGAAAAATGCCCATGAGGTGAGAAGCTTCATGGGGTTAGCAGGTTATTATCGAAGATTTGTGGAAGGATTCTCAAAAATAGCGAAACCCATCACCACTTTGCAGCGCAAGGGGGTCAGGTATGAATGGATAGAAGAATGTGATAGTGCATTCATTGAGCTTAAGAGGTTACTAACTAGTGCACCAATTCTACGAGTGAAGGATATGTAAAAGGACTTCACAGTCTGCACGGATGCCTCGAAGCAAGGGTTGGGGGC
>ML777577.1:221742-249084 GCA_009831015.1 Picea engelmannii
TTTTTTGTTTTTCAAATGGAGAAGGAATAGAACCATCAAGAAAAGATGGAGAAGTTGGTGGGGTTTTAGGGGGTTCCTCACCACCTCCTTCTTTTTTATATTCTGTATGAGATGGTCCACCTTGTTCACCTTTCGTTCGATCTTGATAGAGCTCCTCTACCATCGTTTTCATTCTCATGAAAGCTTTTAGAAATTCCCCTTTAGAAGGGATAGAAGAAGTTGCTTCTTCTCCTTTTGGTGAAGACATCCTTCCTCTTCTTGAACCAATCTCTGGATCAAACTCTTCAAGTTCTCCTTCACCACGCTGAAGCTTGGACCTTGTTAACATAAAATAAAAAATGCACTGGTTAACCTTGATATGATACCAACTTGATCTGAAATTTAACTTGATCTAAAATTCAAGATCTTTTAACCATTCTTTGCATGCGAATTTTTAACTGTTAACCACCTTTGTAATGCAAAATTAAAGAACATCCATCAAGCACATGAGCACATAAACATGTAAGCAAACCATCTCTGAACAAGAATTGGTAATGGAGTTCACCAGACCCCCTGGCTACGTCTCCGAGCCACTTTCCAAATGGGAAGGCCGATAGATTAAGTATTCAAATGCTTACAAAGTGAGTTCTAAATTATGTCTGTCATATACAGTAACAGACTTCAACAACAAATGCAAGATGAAATTCTGAGACTTTTAAGTATGAACATGAATACCTTTCTGTGTATCTGAAAGATTCTGTGAGCACTTTTCTGTTTGGATGCCTGAATGCAAAAACTGAAGCTGGATCTGGAATCCTTGTGAAAAAACGAGACTTTTGAGTATAAACTCGATATGTTTCAGAACTGGACTGAGAATGCCCTTCTTGGCACAATTCCCAAAATCTGCATCTGATCTGTACAGTCCGTACGGCCTTGAGATGCATGCAAATCCAAAACCACCTCGATCTGCATGAAAAACCACCTCAGTTTGAGTGCAAAACCACCTCGGGTTGTGTGCAAAACCACCTCGATCCACATGCAAAACCACCTCGGTCACTGTGCAAAACCACCTCGGGCTGCATGCCAGTCTCTGCCTGCATCAAAACTTCCTCCTCGGGACTCATGCCCATGCCTCATTTAAATAATGGAAAAGCAAACCAAAAAGGGGCGTGGGCCATAGGCCACGCGCCCACCCAAATCCCATCAATTTCGGCACTTTATAAGGTTATCGCGCCACCTCTTACCATGTCTCATAGCGGTGGCGCATTGGTAGTTGTGGTGGTTAGGGGGGCGGAAGTCTCGGGGTCAAACCCACGGGCTTCTCCTCCCACCGCATATGTGATTTTGATATATCATATGGTTGAAATTTGGCGTATTTATATGGTTGGATTTTTGGGTTATAACATATGGTTGAATATCATATGGTTGAACTTTGGCGTATTTATATGGTTGGATTTTGGGTTATAACATATGTTTTAATAACATTTAAATACCAAGGGGGCCTCGATGTTGGCAATGTTGAGGGCTAAGCCCTTGACCACCCCCTTTTTTTCCCAACCATGGGGTCATGGTGGCCTTATCCTAAGGTCTTGGGTTCAATTCCCATAGCCCCAAATTACATTTTTTAACCATTTTTCACCATCTTTGACGAAACTTCAACTGTTGATATCTTTGTCATCTGGAGGTCGTTTTTTCCGAAACTAACGTCACCGGAAAGCTGTTGACGATCTCTTCCTCTTTTTAAGCTTTACTTTTCATTTTGAATACTTTAACTCTATCAAATTTTAAGATGATCCACCGGGATCAGTGATTACTGGAAATATTACACTAAGATTCTCTTAGTTGTGCACCGTGTGTAGTATGGATGACTTGTTTTTATGCTCAATGATATCCATTGATTTTCAAGTGTGTTATTTATTGTAATTGATCACTGTTGATGATAGTCGTGTTGGATATTTGGCTCGTCTTTTAATTCGCATTGAGATGTTTTTTTTACAGTGGCATGGTTACATGGTTTTGAAAATTTACTTTTGCATAGCCTGTGTCTAAATGATGAATGTTGGTTGTATAGTCAATTTCCTTTTCAGGCATGGCATGTGAGGTTTTGATTATTTTGATCTTCTACTGTGTATATATATATATATGGAAACGAATATCATTACAAATATTGATTGGCTCTATTACAGAAGTAGTGAATTCATTATTATTTTTGGGGAAACACTACTTTCAAATATAGATGTGGATTGGGGAAATGTATGGCAGTGGTGGATGTTAATGATTACAGATAGAGTACTATGTTGACTGTTATTAAATGCAGAATGTGTGAATAAAGGGAACAAAACCTCTTACAAATTGTGTGAAATACTTATGTTTCGTAATGGCACTGTGTAGGATATTAATGGATAGTGAAATTAAGCAAAAACACAGGAATTATTACTCAGTCATCTAATTGTTGGTTGATGCATATTTTTCTTACTGCAAAAGATGTTATGGATTGCTTGATTAATCTCATGAACAATAAACATTTTTGTTCCCCCTCATTATCTCAATTTCCACTAATTACAACCCCCTCACATATCCCAGATTCATTTTGTTCACTCCCTGTTCTGATATTGATTACAACTAAGATAATTTTTGTGTTAAGTGGATAAAGTGGCAGTGTCTTGAGTGAATTGTAGTAAGGTTTTTTGGGGGTTGATTTACAATTGATTGTTTTTGTCATTGAACAATGACCATTTATTCTCCCCTTTCATTATATCATATTTTTGCTCAATACAAACCCCTCATGTTTCCCATAACATTGTTTCACCTCCCTACTTGTTGATTAACATTAGAACAATTTGTATGGATTGGATTGCATGAGCCTGATACATTCTGAGCCAAATCTATTTTGTATTTTTAAGGAGTTGTCATGGATGGTTATTTAAAATACTATTTGCTAATTGTTAACATATGCAAGATGAGTTTTTTCAGTCGAGGAAGCCATGGCTGAGGAAACAGAGGTAGAGGTAATTGGAACCGAGGCCCAAGAAGGCCTAGGTTATCTATACATTTTGATGTTGATTCAGAAGAGCTTTGCCAATTGTTTCGTGCTATATTATTTCATTGGGTTGGGAATAGTCCAACCGAGGCCTGAAAAGCCTCATTTCCAAGCCCCCGACATCCATGTGCCTCTCGTGTCTCTTTATAGCCTGAAGTCCCGGAAAATGATGGGTGGCAAGAGATTGTTCACCCGATAGTCTCCCAACACCGTGGCTGGCCAAACTTAACTTTGCTTGCTCCTCCACCTTTGAACCCCATTGTCCAAGCTACCCCTAACCACTCGCCAGTGAAATCCTCCCACGCCAGTAAGAGATTGAAGACTGAAGCCCACTAGGCATTTGATAAAGGAAAAGTTATTGCTGCCCCTTCCTCACCCTTCGATGACTCTGACAAATCCATGTCTTCACGGATGCATTTGAGGGATGATTGTTCCCATGTGATCAGTGAGATAAAGCCTAAAGGCTCTGCCCATCCCAAGACAAATTCAGGTAAATCAAGAGGTGACAACAGCAACCAAGGAATGGTTACATCATAGACTGGAAAATATAGCTTTTGAATTTTATGTTATTTATTATTTTATGATAGTGGACTTCATGGATTTTGGACACCCTGTTATATTTTGCATATATGAGTATTATTTTTAAATATTTTCAAATTTCATGAGCTAAAATTGCCAAAAGTAAATGTGTTTGAGGTGAGGCACAAGGGTGTGTTTGCTTAACTAATGGATTATGTTTTGATTGTTATGAACTAAGGGAGTCACAAGGGTTCCCACCTACTAGTTATTAATTATTTATGACCCTATTATGATTATTACCTTACCTCCCCCCCCCTCCTAACTAAAGTTAGTTGGGTTGTGTGTTAGCTTAACTAATAAGTTGGTTCAACTACTTCAACCAATTCTAATTTGTTAAAGGCATAAGTAAGAGAAGGAACAAGAGGAGGATAGAAGCATAAAACATGCTAAAGTTTTCTCTTTGAGTTTATGTTGAGATATTTCAGTTTTCATTCATTCATATACTCATCATAGCCTAATTCTCTTTTGTGATAGTAGGGTCTTATTCTAGACAACAATATTCAGGGTTGAATCAAATCATTCAGACACTTGTTCTTCAGAGTTGTCAATCTATCTTTGATAGTCTGTGTAGACTTGTTTGTTTGTGAATTAATTTTCATGACTGATAAAGGCTATTGTGCAGAGTCGAGTGGGAAGCAATCTGTGGCAAGTTGATCCAACTTTTAGAGTTAAGTTTTGGTTTTTTTTCATAGGTCCTTTTGTATGTTCCATCGGGGATTTCTAAGTTTGACTTTGGTCTAAGATTTTTGTGTGAAGTTTTGTAAAGACAGTGACTCTTTGGTGAATTGGAATGAAATAAATGATTGATTTATATCTCATCTATCTTGATTATCATCTTGGTGTCTTTACTTCTGTTCTTACATTTATTTCAGCAACTGATATATTCAGAAAATTACATAAAAATTGAATTTCTAGTAAGTTTTTTGTTGATAAAAGACTAATCTAAGCACTCGCAATTAATACTTGTGATATTAGGATGTTATTTTGTTGGCTATAAACATAGTGTGATATTCTCCTCTACTTTTCTTTAGCCACGTAAAGTCTGAAAATGCTTGAGTAAGATCAATTCATATATTTTCCTCAACAAGTATGATGAGCCCATTCCAATCTATTGTGATAATACAAGTGCCATCAACATCTCAAAGAACTCAATGATGCACTCCAAGACGAAGCACATTCCAATAAAGTATCACTTTCTATGGGAACATGTTGCAGAGAAGAACATTAGAGTTGAATATGTGGACAAAAAAGAACAAGTGGCAGACATATTTACAAAACCTCTTCCAAGGGAAGCCTTTGAGTATTTTTTACAGAGACTCGGAGTAATTTCTACTCCAAAATGAATTTTTTTGAATGCTTATCTTATATGTCTTAGATTTACCTGAGGAAACACCATAAAGATGACAGTTTAGGTTCGAGAATCAGTTTCAGGAAGATTTCATTCAGGGGGAGTATCCCCAAGGACAGTTCAGTTAGGGGGAGCATCCCTAGATGGAAAGATACATTTTCCATTGATGACAAAAGGGGAGAGATTTATCAAATACAAAGGTAAATGCTTGAAGAAAGAGCATAGAGGCATGGCTCCAGGGGGAGCAATGGTCACAGGGGAAACATGAGTGATATGACTCCAGTATTGCATCAGAGTGTTGTTGTCAATGTCAAAGGGGGATATTGTTGATTATTTGGGTTGGTTGTCATTGACGTCAACCCTTGAAGAAAGTCTGGTAGCGAATTTCGGTAGCACAAAAGTTTGGGTAATTGACCCAAGTTTTTTTTATGGATAATGGTATGAGTTTTGATATATTTGCAGGAAATACTATTCTAGATGGATAGTACATGGCATTCCATTTTCAGTGGTATGTGGAATGTCACATAACTCCTCACGGTTAGAGAGTTATGGCCATGTGAAGTTCGAGAACCCGCATGAGTCATCTAGAAGCCCTAAAAGGTCAAAGTAGTCAAAGTGGTTGAAAAGAATAAATTATTTAAATAATAAAGTGAAGTTATGAGTGTACTATAAGTCAAAGTGGATACAAAATAAATTATTTAAATAATAAATTTAATGACTAAATTACTAAGTATACAAGTGGTTAGAAGTGGGTTAGCCCTAAAATAAGGAAAGTGGGTTAAGATGGTTATAAGGTAATTTAAATAATAAAGTGAAGTGATGAGTGTATTATAATTCAAAGTGGATATGAAAGAAATTATTTAAATAAAAAATTATATGGATAAATTACTAAGTGGACAAGTGGTTAGAAGTGGGTTAGCCCTAAAATAAGGAAAGTGGGTTAAGATGGTTAGAAGGTAACCCCTTGAGGAAGCTACATGAAAGTATAAATAAGAGGTAAGGGTATCTCATTTTTAAATACACTTGAGCATATTGAATATCTACAAGTGATTGAGGTAACCAAAGGATATCTAAGCCTAATTTCAAAGGGAAGGTGAAGTAAAGAAGCCCGATATTCAAGGGAGCATAAATTATTTTGATGATGCTTTCTAAGGTATGTTATTTACATGTCATCTCACCATTTTTGCAATAATTTTTTTTTTCTAGAATGATTCAGACCGTGAAATTGGGAGTTTGTTGAAGAAACATATCCAAGTAGCTTTGATAAAAATTTAATCTTGTGGGTCATTGTAGTTTTGGAGTTATGCTCCGTGGAAAATAAGGTTTGTGGTTAGTCCTGAAACTAGTCTAAAACATGTGTTTCAGGTAAAAACGTCATAGATTATTCATAACAAATCCACATTAAGTAAGACCAAATGTATTGGTTAGAGTACAGTCTTTAGTATTTTGTGTACAATTTTTAGATCCATACAACAATTATTTCGTGTGGGGCACACTCTACAAGTTCGCTCTCTAGAATAAGCTAGAATTCAACAAGGTATGTCATTTTTTCTATAACTTATTTTCTGAAAGGTTCCAAGTAGTGAAACCTAGAGGAATTCCATAAAAGATACTGAAGAACATTGTGTACTATTTTCCTATATTTATTCATCACATGTACATAGTTATGATTATTTCAAGTTAGTGTTGTTGACTAATCTAGAATTACTCATATGAGACTAAAGTAAAGTTTGATGAAAATGCTAGTCTCTTGTTGTTAAAGTTAAGGAAGGTTTGCAGGTATGTGATCATATACACTAGGTCTATTACAGAGTTACAAATAATATGTTGATGACGAAATTGATGAGGGCTTTTGGTTGAGGTACATGTTGGGTACATGGTTGAGACAAATAGTTGATGAGTTGACACATACATGAGGTGTATAGTTGATGATGTTGGTACATCTTGATGAGTCATAGTTTATGTGTATTTGATGCATGATTTGTACATATTTTGGTGCATGGTTGATGCACTCATTGATGGTATAGGTTGAGGTACAGGTTGGTGCATGGTTGATGCACTTGTTTATGGTACATGTTGATTACAAGTTTCTTGGTACAGGTTGTTACAGGTTGGTTGGTTGCAGGTCAGTGGTACAAGTTGTTACAGTGAACTGAAATGAGTGCCACATGTTAGGTCCAGATGGAAGCCACTGGTCTCCATGGATGAGTGACACTAGTCCTAACGGATGAGTGTCAAGTATCTTTGGCACTTCGGTCTTCGAGAGTTTTGGATTGTGAAGCAAGCAAAACTCCCGGAGTGGTATGGGCCTGGAGTGACATGGTAGACTGAAATGAATGCTACACATCCTTGGTGGATAAGTTCCATGTGCTGAGTTGGAAAACACCCGTGGAGTGGTAGGGCCTGAAGCGATGTGGCAGCCTGACGTCACTTCAGGACTTTGGCTCTTCAAGATTTCAGGATGTTTGGATGGAAATATCTCAAAGTAACTCTCTCCTGGTTGACGTGGAGGTATCTCGTTACTTTGATACTTCGGGACTTGTGTCTAGTCGTTAATCCTTGCACGACTTTGAAACTTTGAATGCACAAAAGCTGCTAATCTGAACTGCACATGGGATCTCCACCGTTGAAAATTGAACCTGTCTGCTTTCTTGTATTTCAAGCCTGAAATGGACTGCTCTAGATACTTCATTTTGATCATATTTTTTCCCTGTACAAACAAAGGACTTGATCGGCCTAACTTTATCAACTAGAAGAGGAAAAACCTATAGGAAGGTATTTTAAAAAAAAAAAGACAGGGCAGAGGTGTAAACCTAGGTCTTAACAATAACTACATATGATCCATGACAACTTTATGTGCTAACATTTGGCTCCACGGGGGATGGTATGCTCCCTGTGAGCTGCCAAGAACAAGCAGCTTCAGTGTCTTATCCTAGGGCTATGGGGTCACTTATTTAAACACTAAGAGTAAACTAAAAACTGAAAATATTGCACATGAGCTTATTTATATACAAGACCCTACTCTAGTTGACCTTTACAATGCTCAGGTGAAAACAAACTTCCACCATAGCCACCCAAACTGTTTGGTAACATAATTCTTCTTTTCACTACAAATGATCCATAAAAGGTAAGGGAAGTATGATAGCATAATGAAAACATGTTTTGGAATGCTGACAATACCCCCAAATGATGATAAGATGAATAATTTTGCAGGCACCAAAGATTTTGGAAAACTCAACTCCATATATAACCCCACGGGGTCATAAAATTTATAATAAGGCATGCTAAACTAGTAAAAAGTTACCTCTTTTATTTCATCATTTTTCACCTCTTGTTTGATGTTCTCAGCATGTACAGGTGGATAAAGGATTGATGCAGGATTTATAATCCCAGATGATATTTGCTCATTTATAAGTGTTGGACATGAGATAAGCTGCACATTTAGCTCTTCTTTTTCTCCTCCATGGTCCCCCCAAGGATCATATTCATAATTATCATATACAAGAAGCATGCTACGAGGTTCCAAAGAAGTCATGAAAAAATTAGCTCTTCATCATCTTCATTGGGATATTCATCAAAAATTGGTTGTTCTTGGTTAGTATTTGAAACAACTTCTTCATCATAAGAAGGGTTGTTAAAGACATCTATTTCAAGGACAGACATATCCTTTGCACTTTCTCCATAAGAGCAGCAAACAAAATCTGCCTTTAATTCTGAAAAGCTAGGAAAAAAAGAGAGGAATCTTCCCTAGTTTTTTTAACTAACTTATCATTTATCTCATTTTCATAGTCAGAAGAAATATCTACTGATGTATACACTTTCTCTTCGACATCAGAATATTCAAAAGAGACATGTTGACCTTCATGAACATTTAAAACAGTAGATACACCGGAGATGATGCCAGATGTTTCTATGTTATTTATATCATAATGAATATCATTCAACACCTCTTGATCTACACGAAAAATGTTTTCTTCCACAATAAATGTTTCATCACAAATATGGTTTTCGTGACTAGCAGAATATTTATGAAGCAAAGAAAACTCATCACAACAGTTTTCATAAAGATACATAGCTGAAAAATACTTTTTACAAAACGAATTGAAAGATGCATGAAAAATTGTCAAAGAGTTGATGCTTGCAATGGGAAGAGATTGACACCAATCATGAGCAATCCCCTCTAATGAATACCTGAAAAGATTAATCTGGACATATTCATGCACAATATGAAGTTGATGAATAAAATCATGAAAATTCAACAAATGTTCAGCTGGTACCTCCCACTCTTCTCCTCGAAATTTAGGAAAGCTACCTTCCCATTCATCTCTACTTGGCTCTGGATTAGGGAAACCAACTATCTTTGAGAAATTGCAGAAAGCATACCTTTGAGATAAAATCTTGTCCATTTGAAATCAGTGGAGTCGCCAATAGATTTCCGAACAATGGAGTCACCATGGTGAAAGATGAGCAATCAGAATAATGTTTCCAGCTTAGTTCACCATCTAAAACTGGATCTCTTCATTGTCGTTCTCCMAGGGAATATATCTTCACTTTCGTCCCCGACAACGGTGCCATTAATGTTAGCACTGAGAATCACCCTTAGACTGCTAAAGGATAAGCCCAGTACCCATAAAAATGTAAATGGATTAAAATGGTTTGAGTACGTGGATCARCAAGACTTTAAAGAAAGGAAAAGACAACAAATATCACTACAGATCAGTGATGGACCATTGGGCTATGGAGTCATAAATAGTCTGCTCATTAAAGGCATTTAAGCTCTCTATCAGAAAAAATATTTGTATAATGATGAAGAGAAGAATAAGGAAATAACATAAAGACTAACATTCGCTAAGTAGAGATCCTCTCTGCAAAAACAATTTAGATGTGTCTGAACAATAAACAATGATAAATAGGAAAGTTTACAAAATATCCTTTATCGCATCATGAATCTGTCAATCAAAGGAAAATTTTAATCCTTAAAATCATCAATACGTTCAAACAAGATGAAGAATAGAACAAATAACATAGAAGCCAAATCTGATGTAACCTCTCATATGAATCTTCAATAACAATACAATTTACAACTACACACCCCTCCAGCTTACAAACTAAAATATACATTCATAAAAATTTCTCAAAACTTCCTTTGGTCTTGGGCCGAACCCCCCCCCTTCGGTTATGTCATTCATCAGATGTATTTATAATCAAAATAGTTGACATATATTACTGCTTGGGTGCCTCTTCTCCAGTGTCGTGTGTCTTCTCTTGGTTATCATGTTCCTTCTGTCAGAAGGAAACTCTGGTCAGTATGGGCCTGCAGGAAAAACTGCCCTTTGTGGTACTTCTGACAGTTTTTTGTCTACTCGGCCATACCCTCCATGCTTCCATTTAAGGGGATATTCGATTGTTCAACCATCAATCCTTCTTTCATTAAATGATTTCTCCTTGGGATCAGGACGAGGCCTGACACCTAGTTTGTTTCCACGCATTGCTCTCAGGTTGGGCCCTATATAAGCATGTGATTACGGAAGTTAGCAAGGGAAGTTTGGATCCACACTGCTTCGAACCCCGCAATTCACCACCAACTGCCACGTATCTCTTCCACTATACCAAGGTTTCAATTGTAGGACCACTCTAGAATTTTATCGTTCGAGCATGTTCTATCCCCGCAATGAAGTGTGATCGTCGTTCTATGTTGTAATCTGCGATCTGGGTAACCCAATTTTGGTGCTTGGGAGCTTTGAATGTTGAGAAATAATATCTCTCGGAGGATGATTTCCCGAATATGACGTGGTGGCCTAACGTCATGTGTTGATGTGTCATGGAAAGAAGGGTGACACGTGTCACGTGGGAATGGGTGAATGATGCAACCAAATGACCTGGAATGAGTGCCACATGTCAGGGCCAGATGGAAGACACTAATCTCCACGGATGAGCACCACTAGTCTTGATGGATGAGTTAAAAGTGTCTTCGGCACTTCGACACTTCGGGCTTTGGGAGTTTTGGATTGTGAAGCATGAAAAACTCCAGGAGTGATATGGGCTCGGAGTGACGTGGTAGCCTGAAATGAATGATATGCATCCTTGGTGGATAAGTGCCATGTGCGGAGTTGGAAAACACATGTGGAGTGGTAGGTCCTGAAGTGACGTGGCAACCTGACGTCACTTCGGGACTTTGGCTCTTCGAGACTTCGGGATGTTTTGATGGAAATCTCCCAAAGTAACTCTCTCCCAATTGACGTGGCGGTCTCTCGTTACTTCGGGACTTTTGTCTAGTCGTTAATCCTTGCGCGACTTTGAAACTATGAATGCATAGGATCCACTAAGCTAAAATGCACATGGGATCTCCACTATTAAAAATTGAACCTGCTTTCTTGCTTGTATTTCAAGCCTGAAATGGACTGCTCTGAATAGTGCATTTTTCTCATAGTTTTTCCCTGTGCAAACAAAGGACTTGACCGGCCTGACTTTATCCACCAGAAGAGGAAAAACCTATAGGAAGGTATGAAAAAAAGAGAGAGACGGGGCAGAGGTGTAGACCCAGGTCTTAACAATAACTACATATGACCCATGACAACTTTATGTGATAACAAAATGTATTTTCCCAATCTGGGAATACTAGGATAGGTGTTGTGACCATATTTTTTTGTTGAGGTGTCCAATCCTTGTTGGCAATCCTCATTCCACTGAAATTTGGTGTCCTTCTTTAACAATTTTTCCATTAGTGTAGTAATCTGCGCATACCCATTTATAAATTTCATGTAATACATGTATGTTTCAGTGTTTCTATTAATTGGCGCACTGACTTTGGTGGTGGTAAATTCACAATGACTACAATATTAGCAGGCTCTACTAGTAAACCTTGTTTACACACTATATGTCCCAACAATATTCCAAAAAGTGTGCCAAAAATGCACTTCTTGATATTTAATGAGATCTGACATTGTCTGCATCTCTCCAACATGAGTCTTAACACTTCTACATGATCCTTTCGAATACTATATACAGTCCAGTCATCCAGATATACTTCTAGACATTGTTGTATGAATTTGTTAAAAGCTCCTATGAATACTCTTAAAAAAATGGTTGGTGCATTCTTCAGCCCAAATGGCATCATTGTATATTGGTAGGATCCCCATTTTGTAACAAAAGTAGTCTTATACCTATCTGTTGGAGATATTTTGATATGATGGTAACCTGAGAATCCATCTATAAATTAATATGCTTCCTGGCCTCCCACATTCTCTAAGACCTCATCTATAAAAGGGGTAGGCAAAGGGTCATGTAAGAAAGCATCATTAAGTTTCCTCACATCTAAAAAAATATGTATCCACCCTTGTTTATTTTATTGGACTACCATAGGACTTATCTATTCATATTCCTCTACTGGTTCTATGATACCATCTTCCAACATTCTGTCAATTTCTACTTTCACTTTCTTCTTATACACTGGATTCAGTCTGTAAGGTCTCTACGTGACAGGTCTTGCCTCAGGTTTGAGAGGTATTTTCATCTCTCCTAACTCTCTTGTTATGTATTTCATCTCTGTAAATGTCATTGGGAATAGGTCATTGTATTCACGCAGTAACTATGTTATTATTTCTATTGTTTGTTCATCCCAATAGTCTCATATACTTTCCATTTTAGGGTTTTCAATTGTCTTAATGTCGACTTTCTTAACTTTGATTAGTACAGCAAATACTTCTGACTCCAGAGATGGACCTTCCACCTCTCTTTCTCCGATTTTTGTAATCAGAATGTTGCATAGCTCATCTTCATATGTTGCTTTCTCTTCAACATGATAGCATGAAAGTAGTTCTTTGGTTGTCTGTCTATTCTGTTGTTGATATTTTGTCATGATTTCAACCTCGGGTTCATCAATAAATATCATTCCATGTATCAACTTCAACGTTGAATCAATGTTGGGGTTTTCATGTTCAAATGAGAAGGTTACTACAAAGTTATGGTGTAAGCTTGTCCATTCTGTAGTAATTTTGCGCATCTTTTAGTCTATATACCACTTCCCTGGAAATCCTTCCAACGTATGGATAAAGTGATGAGGCCATTCCTCTGGTGGTGCCATCCTCCCCTGTGTTCTACACTTATCCAAGTGTTCCATTGGTTGTCCCTGTCCATTATACCTCTACATTTTATTTCTACCCTACTCTCCGCCAAATCTAATTCGTAGTATTCATTTACATTGATACCACGCCTGAATTGTTTCCTTGTGCGCACCCCGCCATCTTGCAGGTGTGACCTTGAGTGAAATATCTAGGGCTAAAATCCTCTATTTTTCTAACACTTCATCTTCATATTTTGCCAGAAATTCCTCTACGTCATTTACCCCATGAAAACTGGGAGGTTCTCTTATCTCTGTACCAACCCATCTTACTGCAGGTCTATTCTTACCCACCTTCTTGTGGAAAAGTCATGTAATTGTTGTTGTCAATTCTCCAAACATGTATCTGAGTCGGAATCACATAGTGTAATGATTCTCCAGCTGAGTACGCCATCTGCAATTGGATTGGCATAACCCTCTTCTCGCGCGGTGGTTTTGTACAACTTGTTTATTTCCTCCAGATCCAAATAAGTGGGCTCTACAAACCATTCTCCTTCTGAAGGATCTAATGGTGCAATGAATCTATATTCACTTGATTCAAAATTCATTTTCCTGGTCTTCAGATTGATTATAGATTGGTTATATAATACCCAATCCAATCCAAGCAATGTTGGGTAAGGTGTAGTACCTACTACTATCTCTATTACTTCAAAATCTTCCATAGTGTGCACTCCATAGAAATCTATTGTCACACCTTTAAGCCTTCCAATTGGTAATGATCTATGTTGATTTGCTACTTTCAACTAAACAAGTGGATAGCCTAATGTGAGTTCTCCCATACACTGCCATGTCTTCTTAGGTAAGACATTTATTTAAGAGCCTAAGTCCAGTATAATATTACCAATGTTGAAGTCCCCAATGTGAGCATTTAGTCTGAGTTCCTTGTTTGTTCTTCTTCTTGTATGGAGATGATTGATTGTTTTTTTCTCTAATTTTCCTTCTACCTTTGTGTTATATATTTCTATCATATTTTGTAAGATCTTGACAGACGATGGATCCTTCAATAACTTAACGCAAGATTACAAAAAAAAAATTATGTTACTTACTTTCTCTAAAAGTTGTCCTTCACTGGTATGGTCCATTGAGGAGGGAATTTCATACATTGGTAAGTTATGAGTGTGCTACGTGGTTGATGTGGACGCGATGTTTTTTTAAGAAAATCATGTCTAGCCTCCTTAAATGTTTCATTTTCTTTTCATTCGTCAAACTATTTATGTGGTTCAGTATTCTTCTTAACCCATTGGTGTTGCGTTGGATCTGGTTTCATTGTGTTAGTTCCTGTCTTGGCTCCTCCTCGAGTGACTATATTGATGTTTCTCCCATCCTCCTTGGCTTCCGCAGGAATCCACTGGACATGCTGGTTGTTCTAGTTTCTTTTTTCTTGGAACTTTCCCAAGAGTGTTGGACAGTCTTGTGTGTCATGGTATGCCGTTGGACAATACATGCATGTCGTTGGTAGAAGTGGACACTCTCTTGCATAATTTCTTGGTTGTTGGCAGTTGTGGCACACTACTAGACCTCTGCCTCATCCAAATACTCCTCTACCACATCCTCCACCTCGATCTCCCCGTGGTGCGTTGTACTGAGGTAACTGATTATACTGCGCGGGGTTATACTGTGGTTGCGCATTGTTGTATTGCATTTGTGCATTTTTATATTGTTGTTGCGCATTGTTGTATGGTGGTGGTACTTGGTTGAACTGAGGTGTAGTTTTGTTGGCACAGGGGCAAACCCAGGGCTCAACGCTTCAACAACGCACCAACAAAACCCTAACTATCGGCCCTTTCGACAACACCTGCGAAGTAGATGAAGTCTCACCCGAGGTAGAGGCAGGGGGGGTTGCAGGACTCAAATGTTTGCAACCTAGCTGGGACACAAATATGTGATTACAAAACTTAACATAGAACTTAGCAGTTAACATTCATCAGTATTTAAACCTTATTTACATCGCAGATTCAAATCCTAATTACAAAACAACACGGTATTCAACAAGATCTAACACTTCCAAGCACTTAACATATAGAAACATATTAGATCTAGCATTCATTCACATCACTAAGCACTAAGCTACTATATCAGATGCATCTAACATACATAAAGATAACAAAATTAATCATAAATCACATCAATCACACAAGGCAACCATAACAAAGGATATGTGTGGTTCACACCAGCGCAGGGCTATGTCCACCAACTTTTCTTCTTCTTTATTATCTTTTGTCAATCTTCTTAAATGCATAGAGCCCAAAATCCCCACTCTGCATAAGACATGATATCTGCGCGCACCTCGCCAGATCCTCCTTCCTTGAGTTAGGTCACAGCACAAAGCCTTCTTACACAGTCTGCACACCAACTTCTTACAATCACTTGCACTTATCTCTGCAAGTCCTAACACATAGCATGCACAAAGCCTCTGGCTCCACACTAAGCCACAAATATTCACTACTACTTCACTACTTTCTTAAATCGCCTAGATATCTATTTATACATTACAAAAGGGCCAAAGCATGGGTAAACCCATGGGCCAACATCCCATAACCTGTTACATAAACCCTAAACCCAAAAATCCCACAAAAATGGGGTGAGATCCTGCGATCTCCGCTTCTCCTGGCGCTCTGTATTCGGCCAGCTTGTCGAAGTCCCAAAATCGATCAAATGTAACCCAAGTTCTCCAAAACTTGGTCCAGGGCCAACAGGTCCCCAACACTCACCTGTGACTCGTCCCGAGTCACTCTGATCTGGGTAACTCTGCCTCGAAGGCCTTGAGCTTGGATTGATCTACTTCAACATGTTGCTTATCCAAAGCCTCCTGCTCAACGAACTCCTGAATTCCCTTCTTGGTGATAGGTCTTCCAATCTTTGTTCAACTGAGGTGACTACTTGTTCTAGCTGTGCACCTTGTCCTTCAATCTCCTCAAAAAGTGTGCAGGCTTCATCCTAGACTAGCTGGAGTCTTTGGGTTACTTCCATGACCTTATTCTAAATGACATGGGCCTATTGTTGAACCATGTGTTGTTCCTGGGCTCTTTTCATCCTCTCGACTGGTGATAGTAGCTTCAACTGCGCTTGCACTGTTGTTGCTTGTTGTTTTTCCTCCTGGAATTGTGACTCCAGTGTCCTGAGCTCAGGGTACTCTGCAAGGTGCTCGTAGTTCTGCGCACTTCGAATGTTGAGTTGTTTGCATTCCAAGGATAATGCCTTGATTCTCTCAACTGCGCTCCTCGCAGTTTCTTCTCTTAGATCTTGCACTTCCTGCGGAGTGCTTGGCACTACCTGTAATTCCAATTCTGTTATTATTTACTGGAGTTATTGAATGGATTCGGCAAGCCTTCCCACTTGATTCTCCACTGGGTCTTCTTCCATATGATCTAATCTCGTCACAGAGCGAAGTGCTCTAGTGACTGCTTCTTTAACTCCAATCTGATTTGCAAGCAACTTTTCTTTATCCCTCTGGATCTGCGCTCTATCCTTTGCAAACTTGGCTTGGATGACGTATTTTCCTGTTGCGCAACCCGACATTGTTCTCTGGCTTCCTATTTTTCTTTCTTTAAGGCCTCTGTAGCCTGTTCTTTTTTTCCTGAACATGACGAAGATGAGCCTATGTCGCATCTGCTATTCTGCGTAGTTGGGCAGGCTCATCTCCTACTTCTATGTTCCTTGTTGACAACGGTGAAGTAGGCACTGCGCGGCTTGAATGGAGAGCCGGTTGTATTCCTTTAATCTCTTCTTCAATGCGATCATACATGGATTCTTGTTTTGCTTCATTGCGCTGTGAACTTTGCAACTAAGGGTTCAGATGGCTCAATTTCAGGGAAGGTCACACCTTCTAGCATCTCCCAAGCAATGAAGGTGATGAGGATCAGCAACCAACTAAAATGGAACTCATAGCCCTGATTATGAGCTTCACGATAGTATTTCTCTAACTGGTTGACGAGGTAGCTCACCCAGTTCATTTGTATCCCTTCAATGCATTTGTCTCCGAGATCAACAACGAACCCATGACCTACGTGGGTCTGTTCTTCCTTACTAGCTTACCAGTGATCAACTGGCAGGCTAGGCGCACTGTGTCATTCTGTATGGAGGTTACCTTGTAGCCTCACTTCCCCTTCTCCACATCGCCATAGGTATCTTTGATTCTCTACACCAGGGCGTGATCTGCAGCCTTCCCTGGATAAAAGTCTTGTGGTTTTGTTCCTTGCATGCTTAATCCAATGATCCAATGGATGAGCACCAGATCGACTATGTTACGCATGTCCAACCATAAGTAACCACCATGGAAGCACGAAAACAAGAGTTTAACGCACGCGATAACCTCCTGGTGCCTTCCAAAGTGGGGTGTCTTCATTACGTTCAGGATGGTGGACCTCACGATGTCCATGGTCCATGGTTGGGGGATGATATTCAACTTTTTCCCCTTTTTCTTGGTCAAATACTTGTATGGTGTGAGCGTGCCATAGTTCTTGCAGTCTCCTAAGTTATAGTTGTTGATCTTCAACGTCGGAATCCTCTCCAACTATCGTCTGACTGCGCGTATTCCCTTTGGGAGGTACGCAGTGATCACTGTGTAGTCGAAGACCCTCGGGACGTTGTCACGACTCATCGCGCCAGCCAGAGGCGGGATTTATTCAAGCAGGATAGATGGGATGAGCTTCGCATTCGTTAAATCATCACGATGCTTGGTTCGTTTCTCTGTCGTAGCTCGGGATGGTCCAGATCCACGAGCAATCGACATGGATGCTTGTACTCCTCTCATCGACGAGGCTTGGATGCCTGCGAACATCACCTTCTCGATCATGAGATTTATTAGGATCTCTTCAACGGCTTTTTCTACTGCGCTAATTTCGTCCGACATGCACACTCGAGATCTGATATCTCAGGTCAGTGAAAACACACTCACTGTAACAGCACGGGTGGCGAGGTCTCAATAATCACGATGCGGTAATAATCATCTCGAATAATCACAATTGGCAAAAGTGTTCATGGTGCAATGCTCGATGGGATAAATAGACATCATCGTAACGGATCCCTCCAATGGGTAGGAACGCCTTAATCAATGCAATTTCATCCGTTGTGGTGCGGTCCCAACAGTCCAATGGCGAACATTCTGGCAATAAATGTGTTTCTAGTTGTTCTGGAGCATCGTTCTAACAGTCGGGACGCCTCCAATGGTCATATTGATTCATCATGGAAAAGTGTCAATTTACGTTGTTCTGATATCCCGACGAAGTTCTAGTTCTGCAAACCTTATTTCTGTGAAGTCCTCTCTGATACTTCTTGCAATTTTTCTAACTTTGTTTTCTTCTTGTTGAGCTTTCTGGCTTTATTTCCTGTGATTTGAGTTACTGGTTTCATTTTTCCATTATTGTTCTTATCTCCTCTTGGCATAGGAACTTCGCACTGTTGAGGTTCTTTCGAAGGGTTCGAGATTAGTACTTCTTCTTTTTCTGGAGTAAGTGTTCTACTCTCTTGCATGGATAAGTTTCTTAAGCTTTCCTGCGTTCATTCAACTTCGACAACAACGTCTTTGGCTCTTAGTTGCTTTGACTTGTCCTCCTGCTCTTTTATTAAGCATGTTATTCTCCTAGCCATGAAATCTCTTAGTTCTTTCTTTTTATGTTCTAGAGTTTCCTCTTCTTGTTCCCTTCGGATCTGTTCTTTCTCAACCCAAGTTTTTCCTAACAAAATAGCAAATGGGGCGTTGTTCTCAACAAACTTAACGACCTCAAATTCTTCTTATGTCGAAGTGCCATGAGCACTCATAGGTATCATAGCGGGTTTTTCCAATCATATTCCTCCCAGTGAAAGAGCCATAGCGGGTTTTTCCAAAATTTCTCAAGTTTTTTCTATCATGATATTCACCTATGTTTCCTCATCCATGACACAGTCTATGTCAAAGTCTCATATTCTTGTTTTTATGCACTCTTTCTCTTTTAATATCTCTAATAAACTGGTGTCTCTGTGATCATTCAGGGTTTCGTTCATCTGCAATAATATAGCCTCTGATTCTTTCTGGTTCTTGAGCATATTCTTAGTCTCTTGGCCTTCCTCGTGGTTTTCTTGTCTCATATTTATCTTTTCAACTTTAGCAATCATTCTAGGGAAATCCAAAACTTCATGTCCAGTAGCTTTAAAACAAAGGCAAATAGGACCTCTACCGAGGCATTCCTTAGCAAGATGTCCCGGTCTCCTGCAACTATAACAAAGAGTCAATCCTCTTTTTTTCTTGAACGATCCCCAACCTTTCATGTACTGTGCAATGGGATCACAGTGGTGGGTCTGCAAAAAATTATTTCTAGGATCTTGCATCCACTTGTTAGTCAAACAATTCTTTCTATGCATAGGAATAACATATATTTCATTATTTCTATCAGATCTATTTATATCAAATCTTTTTTCTTCTAGTTGTACCCTAGTTTCTAGACTATGAACAAATCTATTAAACATACCTAGATCCATTCTTTTGAAATAAAAAATTTCACTTATCTTACCTTTATCATAGCACAAAGATTCAAGATCTTACCTCTTTTCTTTAGATCAAACTTTTCTTCTTAGCACAGATCTTCACAAGTCAAGTAAAATATTGCGCACTAGGGCATCAGATCTACACACAAAGCTTTCTCTTTTCTTCAGTTCCCAACAATCAAAGTTTCATTTTCTGGCAATGGAACTATTTGTTGGCACATGGGCAGACCCAGGGTTCAATGCTTCAACAACGCACCAACAAAACCCTAACTACTAGCCCTTTCGACAACACTTGCGAAGTAGATGAAGTCTCACCCGAGGTAGAGGAAGGGGGGGTTGCAGGGCTCAGATGTCTGCAACCTAGCTGGGACACGAATATGTGATTACAACACTTAACAGAGCACTTAGCAGTTAACATTCATCGGTATTAACCCTTATTTACATCGCAGATTCAAACCCTAATTACATAACAACGCAATATTCAACAAGATCTAACACTTCCAAGCACTTAGCATATAGAAATAGATCATATCTAGCATTCATTCACATCACTAGGCACTAAGATACTATATCAGATGCATCTAACATACATAAAGATAACAACATAAAGCATAAATCACATCAATCACCCAAGGCAACCATAACATAGGATATACGTGGTTCACCTCCAGCGCAGGGCTACGTCCACCAACTCTTCTTGTTCTTTATTATCTTATGTCAATATTCTTACATGCACAAAGCCCCCAAAACCCACTCCACATAGTACAGGAGATCTACACGCACCTCGTCAGATCCTCCTTCCTCGAGTTAGGTCACAGCACAAATCCTTCTTACACAGTCTTTACACCAACTTCTTACAATCACTTGCACTTATCTCTACAAGTCCTAACACATAGCATGCACAAAGGCTCTAGCTCTGCACTAAGCCACAAATATTCACTACAACTTCACTATTTTCTTACAGCCTAGATATCTATTTATACATTACAAAAGGGCCAAAGCATGGGTAAACCCATGAGTCGACATCCCATAACCCCTTACATAAACCCTAAATCCAAAAAGCCCGCAAAAAGGGGGCGAGATTCTGCGATCTCAGCTTCGTCTGGCGCTCTGTCTTCGACCAGCCTGTCGAAGTCCCAAAATCGATCAAACGTGACCCAAGTTCTCCAAAACTTGGTCAAGAGCCAACAAGCTTGTCCCGTCATCATTTTTGCTTGCACCCTATAAATATCTGAAGTGCTTTCTCTCATCATCTCCATTGTCCTACAATCTTTATCATCGTGACCCACTGATTTGAAAAAATTGCAGTATGAACTTTTGGGGTATTGTCTTATACTTGTACATCACTTGACAATGATATGGATCATTCCCATGCATTTTACAAATATTGCACCATGGTGCTCCTATTGGCAAAGGGTTTGGTACTCCTGTTTCCATATACTGTGCAAAAATTGGAAATTCGTTCTTATGGTGTCCTTTTGTCATGCATGTGGTACATCAAACAACTTCTCTTTTCTCTTTTTTTTAATTCTAGTTAAGTTAAAATGATAGATTCTTCAAATCCTCCTTCATCTCCTCTATTGTTGGATCTGTCTTTTGATAGTGGTTCTCTTCTAGTTGTAAGACTACCTGCAGAGCCTCTACCTGAGTTTGGAACTTATGTTGTTTTAATGGGTATTTCAAGTGTGGTAGCAGTGAGTTCACAAATAAGTACCTATGTTGCATGTCAGTAATTGCATATTTCAACTTACCTTCCAAACGTTTGAACCTCTGATCAATCTCCCAAAAAGAATCATCTGGTTTTTCCCGGGTTTCAATCATTTCATTCATATATTGGTCCTCTGAGCTGGGCTTTTGAAATTTGTTTATCAGTAGTTTTTTCATGTCTGCAATAGTCCTTGTTACTCTTAGTGGATTGTTTACATCTAGGCTCATGTATTAGTCCAGTGCGCGGTATCTTAGTGTGATAGCTAACTGCATGAGTTTTTTATCCTCATATGTGATCTTCTTTTCTTCCCAGATCTTCTCGCATATGAATAAGTGTTTTTCAGGGTCCTTTGATGCCTCTCCACGAAATTTTGGTAATTTGATCGTGGGATCATGTCCTGCCATTTTGGATTGTGTTGAACTAATGCCTCTGTGCGGTGTATATATTTGACTATTAGTTCTTGAACTGGCTCCCCCAATTGATTCTCCTTGATTGGATCATTGTCATATTGTTCTTCTTCCACTAAAATTTGGTTGTCTAAACGTTGGTGTTCTTTCTGGTGTACTAGTCGCACACGGGGTTGTTGGTTCCACACTGATGGTGATCTGGATTAGAGTTCTTCCTTCTATCCCTGCCCTTGGACCTCTTTCTTTCCTTTCATATGTTATGTACAGGATTTCCTCAATCTTCTCCACAACCCAGACATCCTTTACTTCTTCTTCATTGCTTGTCAAGCCCTCTCTATCGGATATGGCTCTCTTCTTATTATTCATATTATATTGAAAGGATGCTCCATTACGCATCTTTCCAGCTTCTGCCATTATCTGTTTTATTTGGTCTTCTTCCATCATAATTGGGTCCATGGCCTCCTTCTTCTTTCTCTTATCCATCTACTCCTCCATTTCTCCACCTCTTGTCGGTCCTCCCCCCCCTTCCTCCATGCACGCAGGGATGTTTAGTTGTCTTATTCTATGGTCATCACACCGTTGTTATACAGTAAAATCTTGATTGAAGTATACAGTGATCCGATGTACCTATCTTTGGGTCCTTTTAGAAAATCTTGCTCTGCTACGGTGTAGAACTTTGCGGTATCTACTGCAAATTCGATGATAAACCCTACAACAATACTGTCTAACCAAAAATCTGTTGCGTGCGTAAATTTGTTATTAACTTGTTGTAACTGTGTGATATCCACAGGATTCCACTCCAGTTGTCTGATTCAATTTGTTGGGTGGTTGTCTTTTAACCTCAATAACCACTCCTACAACAAATGCGGTAAATCACAGAAAATACCTTATGAAAATCGCTAAACAAGTATTTGTCAAGATATTTGAGCGGTGTTAACTTAGGATTTATGTTATCCTTATGCGCAAACTCAAGTTCATTTTTTTTCAACTATCTTTCATTATCTGCCTTTGTTGGATTCTATTGCCTAAACATCCCCTTCTATACCTTCATTCTCTGCGCGTTTCTTCAACAGATCCCATCCACTCAATCCTATGTAGTTCCAGCCAGAAACAGAACCATTTGTTGGGTTAAATCTCTCATTCTCTTCTTATTTTGACCCAGGTTCGGATCTCAATAGGTTTCCAGCAAAACCCTCTAAAATTATCAGCCCTCCTGGTAAACCAAAAGGCAACATTGCGCATAAAGTGCACCGCGCAGTCTCACATGAGATAGCTTTATGGGTGACTACAATACTCAGATGTTTGTAGTCTAGGAATGAGTGGGAATCTATGGGTGTATTCTATCTTTCTTTATGTATTAAACTTGTTATTGATTCAAGTATTTCTAAGATTCCTTCATCTTTTTCCTTATGCATGCATGCATGCTAACACATCTCGCTTAACCATTCATTCATAAATTAACCATTGGCAGAAATTAAACATTCAAGAAACATCACAGAGAACAAAAGTTGTACCGTGGTTCACCCCCTCCTGGGCTACGTCCACAAAAATTTGGCTTCTCTTCTCTTTTATTTAGTCTATTGCAAAATATGGTGTTGTGCATATTACATATTCAATCATACAATCATGATGAGGTTAATGAACCTATGTGAGGCGTACTATATCACACCAAGCTCCTCATATAGTGACCTAACCCTCAAAATCTTGCTTGCTTGACTCTTCTACAACCTTATTACAATAATAACCGAACACCTTCAACAACGAACTGAACCTTCACCAACAAACTTACAACAACTGACCCCTTAACCTAGACCTCCTAGGTTCTTATTTATACTATTTTACAGGCTTATAGTCATTACAACCTTTGTCAAAAACCCTAACCCTATCATGGTTAGGATTTTCTTCCTTCTCGCCACGTTGCTTCTCCTCTTACATGTTTTTCCTTCTTTTTTTGTATATTGTTTTTCCTCTTGCATGTTATTTTTCCTTCTTTTTTTGCATGCTTCTTTCCTGCCACCTGCTCTTCTCCAAAAATAGGCCTACATCCAAAATAACCTTTCTTCTCAAAACAGGTATGCGCCCAACAATCTCTACTTGGATCCCTTAATGATTTAGATAATGGACTTCCAGGGAAATGGGCATCAACGAACCTCATTAGATAGGGTATTCAATCCATATGGTAAGAACTTAGTCAACTTGGGGGATTCCTTGACTTGATCATTATCGATGGTATTGATCATTTCCCACACTTTGATAATTCTGCATGCTTTGCTTTTGTTATTGCCTCATTTGTTGTTGATTATGCCCTTATTAACAATGATTAGTTATCATAAACACAATATTTTTAGGTATCCTCCACCTCACTCCACCCCACCCCCACTCTCATCGACCATGTTGTCTTATCCTTTCATTTATCACTTGATTTTCCTCCTTCCACCCCTAGTATCATTCAACCTTTCCAATGTACTAGTCTTCTTTGTCATTGGTTCAATGAACATTACTCAAACATCCTGCAAATGAGGTTGATTTTAATGTATGATACCTAGGGACCAATTGAGCATACCCATTGCTTCATTGGGCCCATTTGATCTTCCATATTTCATGCATTTCCTCACTTCATTCATACCTCTCACCTTCCCAAGTTCAAGCATTGTCCCCACAATTCTTGGTATGACTCAAATTGTAAAATAATTCATAAGCTAACCAAGTACATTATGAAGCATAGACCCTCAAAGTCAAGTGAAATTCAAAGAATATGAGCTTTGTTATGAATAAAAAAAAGACATTATCTTCTCAATAAATGTAAAGTTATCATTGAACAACGTCATTTCATTCCTAGACTCTTTTGGAGAATCTTCCTCCCTAAGGAATCAATGTGTGCCATATATGCTACCTCTATGTGGTTTAACTATGCTTCTAGTTTATACAATGCACCTAACCAATCATGCATTTGATTCAATACCAAATCCTCTTGTTGCCACTTTCTCCCTCGTTGTTTGATCCTTCATGCCCTCCTTCAACATCAATCCAATAAGTCCCATGACATAGAGAACCTAAAAGATGAATTCTTCAAATTCAATGTTAAAAGTATTAGTATTACATGTAGAAGACATGTTTAACTACATTGTGTCCCATGTATTCCCACTATATAGGACTTCCCTTATCATTCATCTCATTTATAAACCTAAAGAATAGATTGACCTTAGAAATTACCATATTATTAGATTGGCCATACCTTGGCTAAGATCTTAGGCACAACTTTAGATATATGCATTTATAGATGGGTAGAGACCAAGGGATTGAGAGGTAAAGGACACAAAGGGTTCAATAGAAACAATCATACTAGTGATCACATCTTTACCTTGAATTCTATCATTGAAGAGACAAAGGAAAACAAGCACAAAGTATATTGTTTCTTTGTGGACTTTCACAAGGCATTTGACACAATGCTTCAACATTTGGTCATAGATAGGGTTAAGCTTTGGGTCTTCCAACCTTGGTAATATTGCTTATGATGATGCTTTATGAGTCCATTTTTGGCAAGATATGTATAAGAATTGGTGTGTTTGAGGGGATTTTGAGAAATATATGATTTAAAAAAGGTTTCCCTCTCTTTCCTACATTTTTTGGAATTTACATTAATGATCTATAAGAGATCATATTAGGTACCTTGGGTGGCACTAACAACTACCACTCTTTGAAGTTTTTATTTCGATCATTATTTTTGTTCATGACATTATAGTGTTGTCTCGCTCAGTGAAGGGTCTCAAAAGACAACTAGAGATTTTGGAATCTTTTGTGATACTCGCGGGCTTCAAGCAAATTGGAAAAAAACAAAAATCATGGCTTTCAACATCTCCAAGTGATTCTCACCTACAAAGGCAAAAGGATTTACACGATCACATCATACATATATCTAGGGGTACTATTTATTAAACCACACTTTAGTTTCACACCGACAATGAAAAGAGTATAGATTAAGCGAGGGTTAAGTGGCTCTCACTGCCCTTGAGAAGCAATGATTCCAACTTCATTTTCAAAACACTTTAAAAAATGTATGCACCTTTCACTTGTTGTTCACGCCTACCTCTCCTATATGGCTCTGAGATTTGGGCACCATACCTTTAGCAAGCGGATTGTAGATGGGTAGAGAGGTTACTTATCTCAATGTCGTCCAACCACATTCATGTCATGAGTTCAATGCCTTGATCCATCATTCTTGTAGAGTATGACATTGCCTCACTTATTGTTTCAATGGTATTTCAAGTGGTGACAAAGATACATGTTCTCACAGGGATGGCCAACTCTCAATTTTCTCCTCTTGGGTACCCATATCTAGAATTCATGTCTTCTACGCCACTGGAGACTGTGGGTTGGATTGTTGCTAATATGCCAAAACCTCTATGTTGCTCCTTCTAGTTGATCTTGATATCGACAAACAACCTCCACACACATTCTTGTTGGATGTTCAAGATCTTTGCAAGAGAGAGAGATAAACAAGGACATTTGGGTCAAGATATACAAATCCTACTTTCACTCTGTCTCATTGGAGCCTAAAGAACCACTTTCCTCAACACTCCATCACTACTCAAGTTTATACCTTCACTTTAGGTATGGCTTCATCAAACCTCTTGGATACACCTGACTCAAGTTGCCTAATAGCATGAGAGTTCCCCTAGCACAACTTAGAGTCTTCTCCCATAAGCTTTGCATTGAAAAATACCACCATATTCCATGGGAGCACCATACATGTCATATTTGTCATTAGAGCCTAAGATTAAGGAGGACTTTGTATTCAGATGCTCCCTCTATTACAAGATTAGAAGGTGATTCAACTATGTCTTCAAGAACCCGCATAGCTCCCTTCAAGGATTCATTGCTTACAACGACTATAGAAACTTAGTCCATTTTTTCTACAAGTTGTTTCGAATTTTTAGAGACATACAATATAGAGTGGCCTAAGCTAGGCTTATTACTTCCTTCTTCCAATGTTCTCATGATGTGAGTTGGAAGAGACACGTGACTAGCATCTTGAGTTATTCATGAATCTCTTTGATGTTTCCCATTTGATGCAATCTTCCTTCTGTTCATTTTTCTTATCTTATGATAGGATTTCTTGCTTCTAAGGCATAGAGTTGAGTTTGCACTTTCTTTGACATCTATTATATTGCACTTATTTTAATTTTATAGGTCAATTTTAACTTTAGTAGATATTTATATATATTAAATTAAATTAAATGTAAAATTAGAAAATACAAACTTATTTTTAAAGCTCAAGTTAAAAAGTTGATCAATATAATAATCATAATCTTTTACAGTAAGTAATATATGTTTTTTTATTTTTTTTAATTATTTATTTCAACATCTCAATAAAATATTATTTTTTCTTCCTAAAGAAAAAAGCAAAAAATTTTATTAAGATAAAAAAAATTACAAAGATAAATGTCAATAACATTTATGTAGCAAACCTGCTCCAAAGTTGTCCTAGATGAATCATATACCAAAGGTTGAGAAATTGCACAAAAACACAAGACTATTTATATTAAACAAATTCTCAATCAGTATTGATCCAAAAAAAACCAAGCAACCCATATTAAACATCTTACACATCACCATAAACTGTAGAAATATTAAAAAATGCCTTCCAAAATCTTTTCAAATATTTTCTAAATCAATAAAACATTATTATTATTTAACATA
>ML777577.1:265076-283514 GCA_009831015.1 Picea engelmannii
TATATATATATATAACTTAGATTATGATAAAACTATCAGCAAATTCTTCTCATATTTATGCCTTGAATGAATGGAAATATTTTTACTATAAAATTACCTTTATACATTACAAATTTATGAAAAATAGATAATACTCACCTAATTCAACTCCTCACTTGCACTTAACACTCCACAAAAAATCAATATTCTTTATTATTTTTTGATGTGATGTAATAATAAATGCAAAATTAAATTGAGACATTACAAATTTATGAAAAATAGATAATACTCACCTAATTCAAGTCCTCACTTGCACTTAACACTCCACAAAAAAATCAATGTTCTTTATTATTTTTTGATGTGATGTAATAATAAATGCAAAATTAAATTGAGATATTCTTTGAGTGGAAGTTTGGTAATTTGATTTTATTATAATTACCAACTTTGTTGGCTTTATTTATTTATTTAAGCCAATGAACAAATAAGTTGGTGGGAAGTATCCTAACATTGATTGTATTATTCCTTCCTTCTTAATCATTATGAATCCCATTTCATAAATAAATAAAAGTGCTATATAGTAGTTAGTCCTTGCCACTCTATATGAGGATTACGATATTACATTTCAAAAGAATAAAAGCAATGTAATAAGGCTGGTAAAGATCAAGATGTCGAAGAAATTGTAATTCTATAAAATGCATAGTTTATGTAAAATAAGTTAATTTTGTAATGCATTTAAACTACTTACCTTGTATAATTAAATGGTGTTAATTAAATTGGATTAATATAAATGAAAATTAAGAATAACAGGTTTTCTCTTTAACACATGGTGAGTGACCATCGACAGCCAAGGGACTTTTATGTAGAGTCATTGGCGTGCATTCGCATTGGAGTTTAGGGACACACTACCCTATTGTATATGGGCCCCACAACCTGACTTGAAAAAGCACAAGATGTTCACATCTGAACGGATAAAAATTGATCATCAATATGGCTATCCACCTAAACATTTGTCAACGTGCACTTTTCACCAATATACACCAACCAGCTTTCTATATGAGCTCCACGTTCATTTCAACTCTATATAATATTGTTTACAACTTCAACACTGGCAGAGGAGCAGCTTGGTTTTCTCAATGGAAGACAAATTCTTGACGCTATAGGCACTACATAGGAGTGTTTACACAACATTAAAACAAAAAACTTACCTGCCATCCTCTTAAAACTGGACCTCAAACAGGGTTTCGACTGTGTAAACTGGAACTTCCTACATCTCATACTTCTCTAGTGTGGATTTGGGACAGCCACTACAAAATGGATGATGGGCTGCATAACCACAGCCACCCTGGCAGTTTTAATCAACGACGAGGCTACAAAATCCTTCCACAGCGAAAGAGGGCTTCGATACGGATGCCCCCTCTCACCCCTACTCTTCATTCCGGTCTTAGAATGCCTCAACATCTTGTTAAAAAGAAGTAAATTAGCTGGCATTCTCACGGGAATCAGAGCTTCTATACTGACTCAAATTTTACACCTACTTTTCGTAGTTGACGTGATTATTATGACTTCAGACTCCTTGTCTGAATGGACATAAATTTATAATGTGCTAAATGTTTTCTGCTCTGTTACAGGCCTAAAAATTAATTTTCAGAAGTCATTGTTCTTGGCAACAGGCGCGAAGGAAGCTTTCTTGTCGGAGCTAAAAACTCTTTTCGGCATCGACTTTCGAGATCTGGAGGCAGGCTTCAACTATCTTGGTTACTTTATCAAACCCTCTAGCTACAAAGCAAAGGACTGGTGCTGGTTATATGAAAAGTTTGACCGCAGAATTCAACACTGGTGTAACAGATGTTTATCCATGGGTGGTAGATACATATTGATCAAGGCAGTTCTGGAAAGCCTCCCGGTGTATTGGATGGCTCTGGCACACATCCCACAATCTGTGCTAAAGAAGCTTCGCAAGTTGATTTTTGCCTTTCTCTAGAAAGGCAGCAAGCAAAGCAGAGGCATCCATCTCTGTAGGTGGGAAACCCTCTCAAAGCCTGAACTACTAGGTGGTTGGGGCCTGAGGAATCTGCACCTTACCTACCTTGCTCTCTCGGCAAATACACTTTGGCGTATCCTGATGGTACCAGGCATTTGGAACAACCTTATAAAAGACAAATATTTATCCCACATGCCGGTCCAATCCTGGCTCAGATCAGCCACTTTTTCTCCTTCGGGGGGCTCACAAACGTGGAAGCACCTTCTAAAGTCGCTACCTATTCTCCTACATTGGATCGCGTGGCTGCCTGGCACTGGTACTGCTATTGAAATTGGCAAAGATGATATCCTCGTCATGGGCATAAAGGCCCTGCTCTCTCCTAGATTACTGGAGCACTTACATAATTTAGGCCTACATTATCTCTTTCATTTAAAAGCCCCTCACAGTAGCAGATCACTTGGCGAATCCTGGGTTACTAGCTCCACACTGAATCTAGACAGAGAGCTCTCGGCTGAATGGAACAGTTACACACATCATCTAAAAGAGGCTCGCATACGCCTACAGGAGAGACCTGACACTCTAATTTGGACGGGAGGCGATAAATCTGGAGTCATATCAATCCGAAACATCTACAAAGCGTTGGTAGAGGAAATCTGGCCCACTCGAGATCAGTCCTGGCGCACCCGGCTGTGGAAGTGGAATTGTCCGCTAAAACTTAAATTATTTACTTGGCTTTTGACGGAGAATAAAATCCTAGTCTGGGATATCCTTCAGAGTAGGGGTTGGTCAGGCCCAAACCGCTGCATTCTGTGTAAGGAGGATAGTGAAACTTCACACCACCTCTTCATGAGCTGCTTTTTTACCCGACAAGTCTGGCATCATGTCACAGCGTCTCTAAATCTAACCAAACAGTGGCTTGGACCTTCGACGTTCTCCTGCTTTAGTTCTTGGTGCTCAAAACACCAGCTCTACCCCTCGCTGCCAACCATGGTCTGTTGGAATGTTTGGTTGACAAGGAATGCCGCCATCTTTGATGATAAACCCCCTTCAGTTAACTTGGTGACAAACCTCATTCTATCTGCAGTCGACCGTCCTTCTCCCCCCACCACTGCCCAGAAAATCTACAGATCTTCTACAACTCTTCCTTTTGACAAAGCCATCGCCTGGTTAGATGGAGCAACACAATTAGATGGATCTCTTTGCGGGGTGGGGGGCCACATTCACATCAGCTCTCATACTTCCTACAGATGGTCTCTCAACGGAGGACAAGGAACCAACACCAAAGTCGAACTTTTGGGGGCATGGGCTTCCCTAATCCTGGCTCAGAGACTTAACATCGAAGTCTTGCTACTTCTCAGAGACTCCAAAGTCATTATCGACTGGATAAATGACAAGGCTAATCTCTGATCAACAGCTCTGGAATGTTGGAAAGAGAGAAGCATCGAAGCCAAAAGATTCTTCAAGAGCCTCTCTGCCTCTCACATCTACAGAGAAGATAATGCCATTGCGGACCACGTATCAAAACTGGCATTATCCCGGCCTCTCGGTCTCATAACTTTCGCCCGATGGGAGGACGGCAACGAGGGCCCCCCAACTCTACTCAAAATCTGATGTGGAAGACACTAGGTCACCGAATCTCCTTTTGGCAAATGAGTCTCTGTTTTGTATCAGATTTTTGTGCTACTCGACGATATCATGGAACAAATATCTAATAGGCAGATTAATATGAAAGTTATGACAGGCTGGGAGCTGCTCACAACACACCTCCCGACGACATCTTGTATCAGAGCAAATTATGGCAGATTAATTTGTTTTTTCTTTGACAGACTGCGAAATACATACAACATACTATTGTTTTCTTTGACAGTCTACGAACTGCATACAACATACTACACAGGCCACTGTAGCTGGCATTTGATCGTTGCTTTGTAAAATCATTATATACTTTTGAATATAATAGAGCAACTTTTCCCGTGGAAAAAAAAACTTCAACACGCATTAAAACCTTAAAAAAAAACGATAACAGGCCCACATAAGAGCTCTAATTCTGTATTTATCAATGTGCTAAACTACATATAGATATTTAATTGACACGCGTGTAATAAATGTTGAAATCTAGAAAATGTTCAAAGTGGTAAAAGTATGGCATCTATCTTATCCCATTTTCCATCTTTTAAAGTATTATTCATCCATCATAGAGTATGGGTAGTACACATGAAGGATCTTGCAATTAGGGATGATCATGATGAACATAAAGGTTTAGTTGAGTGAAAAAACATTATGCACTATGCAAATAAGTTAATGATTGGTTCATTTTCTTTCTATCTTATTCATTCAATGTTGAATAGTGTGTATTGAATGGACAATATGGAAAGGTAACAAGCCAATCATTGACTTACTACATGGTGCATAGAGGTAACAGAGCTAAGTGTGTTTTTGTCGAGATTATCTTTCATGTCATCACCATGAACCATTGTCAATGCTTTGTCCATTCGCAAGGCCTTTTTGCAATGCATGAGTGAAATGAGTTGTGCAGTGGAAGAGAAGTGCTAGAAAGAGATATTACCCAAAAAAATTGAGAGTACTTTGTTGAAACAGATTGTCTGTACTCAGAGAGCACACCACTCGGTTTATATTAAGATTAAGCTTCCTTATAATAATAGGAAACTCATGTAGTACTATTGTGCTTAGATGGGTTAGTATTCCTTGGAAATGCTAGGGGGAGATGGGATTTTCAATGTAGATGAAGAAATGTGGAGGAAACATCTTAATACTACCAACTTTGAGTTTCCTACAAATAACCTATTGTTTTTTAGCATTGTGGTTTTCAAATTTCTCGCTTCCTACTTGCAGCTATTATAGAGCCATCACTAAGTCACATAGTGGAAATGGTGAACCACAACTTGATATCTCACAAAACCCAAGAGTGGTCATTAATTATGGAACTTATGGAAAATGAAGTTTCTTCGTAGCTTGTGAACATGATTTTAATACATTGGATGAAATAATTGAGGTGAGTAGTCGATGTAGCTATATATAGAAATCTAGTTGTGCAAAGATATTTTTGGTAATTGTTTATTCTTATTTGTACACTAATTTTATTACCAATCCTCATGTAATTGGTATGAGATACAATTTATGTTGGTTATCCTTTTTTATAGAAAATATTTGTATTATTGTAGTTAATTTTTTTGCCTTTATAATTAACTTGTTTTATTGTCAATTTACATATAATAAGCATGGCACACAAATTATGTTGGTTTCTCATGGAGGAAAGGAAACCAATGATCAAGTTGCATATTCTCGAAATAGGAACAAACTAATGTTAAATTTCTAAAAAAACATCAATGATAACTAAAGCAAGCTTATCATAGCATGCAAAAAAACACTATGTTGTCAATTAAATTAGGGAGAGGAGAAACAACATTAGTTGCCAAGGAGCTAAGCATGAATTAGAAGATATATTATCATAAAAATTTCACAAGTTTGGAGAGTTTGCTAGGAGAGGAAATGTTCATCCAACAACTTCAACTTCAATTTGTATTAAAATACTTTTACTTCAGTGATTTTGTAAGTCCAAGTATCACATAATTTAATAAAATTCATACTTATTTATAATTCATAAACAAAATCCTATTATGATGTATTAAAGTTCACAGGCATAGAAATATTTCGGAGAAAGATATAAATATATTAAAATATGAAAACAAGATTTTACATATACAAATTATTCGATTCACAACCATCAACATTGATATCAATTATTATTTACAATAATTTAAAAAAAATTCCAAAATCATTGTTACATTCATAATCAATATAATATATAATTTAAATGTTTAATGTTATTCCAAAATCCATATCAATCCATTCAATGTTATCATAACTCATGTAATTCATCTTCATATAATATTATAATTTAAATATTTAGTAATGCTATCATATCTCATATAATTCATATTCGTATAATATATAGTTTAAATGTTTAGTAGTGGCATTTCATTATTACAGTAATCAATATTCGGTAGCACAAGTATTGTGGCAAGTGCAACCATTGATCACTACGACAAATGAAGGCGCTACTATGGTAGGCAACATAAATTGTAGGTTTAAAACTCCGGTCATCACCAAAAAAAGGTTTTTACTATTTGTGTAGGCAACATAAATTGTAGGTTTAAAACTCCGGTCATCACCAAAAAAAGGTTTTTACTATTTGTGTAAAGTTTCTAAGGGATTTGTGTAAAGTTTCTAATAATATGTTTTAGAAGGAAAATGTTTTACAAAAAATCATTATTAACCATGTAAAATGAGAATTGAGAATTAAATGTAGAGTTATATTTCCCATATTGTTGTTCCAAAACAAGGGAAGTAATTGCAATTGCAAAGCCATTAATTTTTGTTTCATTAAATAATTTGAAATTTATTGTAAAACGAAGTTTACTTACATTAAGCAATAAACCTTTTCAACATAATGAAATTTATTGTAAAACGAAGTCTATTTATATTAAGCAATAAACCTTTTCAACAAGTTCATAGTTCCAACGAAACAAAATAATCATGTGACAGAAACACATAGTTGGTTTGCTAATACCTTCTAATAAGAATGTATATTTGTCAAATATTATATAAATAAATATGCATAATACTTAAAACAAGGGGAGTTGTTGAGCAACAAGTCCCTGTCAAAAATGTAGATAAGAGAGTTGCTTTATATATTTAATTCAGCCTAAATTGCAAAATGAAATGTAGCTTTTAACATTGTTAACTGAAATGTAGCTTTTAACATTCTACATTGTTATATTTAATGTAGTTTTTAATGTAGCACTTCTTGTATGCATATATTTATGTTTATGAAATAAATGTAAAAAACGAAAGTTAGATTTAATCAATAGTTAATAAAATGGAACGGAAATAAAAAGTTGGTTGATGGAACCCTAATTTAAGAAAAAGAAAAGAAAAAGTGACTTTTTTTTAAAGATCGCGTTAAAGGTATCAGGCTTGACTGAAATGGGTAATATAGAATCTGATTTGTAGTGTATGGTCAACATATATGGACATATTCAGTTTTAGTCTTTTTATTTATTTTTAACATGTTCAAACAAAATAGTGAAATTATATTACTTTGTAAAATAGTGAAATTATATTACTTTGTACTCCGTATAAAAGCTATTATTTAAATGAATGGCAATATTCAATTGACTAGCCATCGATGCCAGTAAATATGGCTCATTCCCCGTAAATATGGTGAAGAAAGCGGAAGAATTATGGTGAATATTTCATCTCAATGGCCGAGATGGACAGAAGCCGAAGCAGATCAAGCGAAAGCAAAGAAGCAGAATATTTCATCTCCATGAAACCGGTCTGTTGACTCCTTTGTTCTTTGACTGTTGAATAACTTCGTCTTTCATTCTATCTTAAAGGTATGTTTCCTCCACCTATAAACACATTCAATAGTAGCAACCATGGTTTTATGAAGATATTCATAGTTAAATAGAAGTTTAAATGAATCAACGTGGGAATGAAGGTGAAAATGAATCAACGCAAGAATGAAGGAGCCTATAGCACCTGCAGCAAGCCTCTAGCACCTGCAGCACATGCTTGGGCTTCATCAATCGATTTCTTGAGGAGGACATGAGGTCGAGAGGAAGGAAACTATCAACTGAAGTATGAGCTGAAGGACTGGCTAATTTAGTATGAAAATCTAGGGCACTGTTTGCATGGTAGTGTAGGGGAAAGACTGATGTTGTGTGTTATGAACAATATCTTTTTACGTGTAATCAAAGTTTCTTTTGCTATAAACATTGGAGGAATCTTAACATTTAATTTTAGGAACTAATGTTAGACACAGATTTAGTATTAATCCGTAAAGCCCAAAACTCTTGAAACCACTCTCAACAATGTGAAGCTTTTTAGGAACTAGTGTTAGACACAGATTTAGTATTAATCCGTAAAGCCCAAAACTCTTGAAACCACTCTCAACAATGTGAAGCTTATCCTAAGTTTGCCTCGATATGAGGCCAAATAAAACGTCGAACTAAAAACATAGGATAAAAAATAAAATTTGTGCTAAAAAATTATATGGATCGATAAATACTTTAGTTAAAATGTTTTGTTTGTATTGGTTTGCATGTAAGGATTGAAAAACTGATTACTATTAGTCCCTCCGCCCTCATGACAGTGACTAATAAGTCACGGGATGAAAATATAATTACTTAAAAAAATTAAAACCTTATTTCTGTGCTTCCATGTGAGGTCAATTGTTATGAAGGCGAAGATGTAATAGAAAGGTATTTTTTTAATTATAAATGAAAGATTAAGTTCATATTTTGTGTTGTTTAAAAACAATTATAACAATGTTAGTATATTAATATAAAATGAAATTGATAAATTATAATAGTGATGACACTTATTGAGATTAAATTAAATTTGATTATATATATATATATATATATATATATATATATATATATATATATATATATATATATATATATATATATATATATATATATATATATATATATATATATATATAGTGGGTGGGAGGTTCGGGAGAGGACAGATAACAGTCCATAGGGTACATCTATCAGACGAAGAGGGGTCATCTATGCTATCAGATAGGACATGAGACAACTATTAACAAGCAGGGATAAGGTAGAGCACGGACCTATGACATTAATCATACCAGTTCTTTCCCTATCATGAATCTTAAAGGAAAGTAGATGAACCTCCCCAATCTCCAGGACAATATATCATCACTTTTTACTATTCCAGACGGACGCCCAACAACATACTCATGTTTTCACCTTTATATCTACCTAACCTCTATGATTATAACACTTCAAATTGCAAACATAGTTATGCAAGAGTGGATGTTTGATCCTGCAATACTAAGCCTTGGAGAAATGATGAGTAATAATCAACCTGTTGTGTAGCATTAAATACTGATATACATCATAGGATCACCATGGTATATATGTGGGATATATTTGACGATATATGTGGGATATATCTGACGATATATGTACCACCTGCTGCAGCATTGAATGTTTCACATCAAAAAGACATATATTTATAACAACATTGAATGTTTCACATAAAAAAAAAAGACATATATTTATATAAAGATATATGTACCACCTGCTGAGCATTGAATGTTCAACATCAAAAAGACATATATTTATAACAACATTGAATGTCTCACATAAAAAAAGACATATATTTATATAAAGGAAAGTATAAAATTAGTTAACGTAATTTCAATAAAAATTTTGAATTGAAAAATAGTGAATGTACATATTAACCATAAGTTTGTTATTCATATTGACCAAAAAATATGGCACTACCGCATTTAATCCTGGATAGCTTCAATAAACAATCTCATTCGACCATTCTATGTAAATTCTTATTTAGATAGAAAAACAAATATATGAATGGATCTATCATTTATAAGAATGTATTTGAATAGAATTTAAAGAGTAAAGTGATGATTAGGCAACCGTCACATTCTTAAAAACAATATAGTTAAAATTTTATTATTAATTAATTGTAAAAAAAAATTAAATTGCAAACATGAAACATCATTTGATATATAAGCATGTTGTTGAATAACATTTAGAGAGTAAACGAAAGATTAAAGGATGATCACATTCCCAAAACAAAATAGTAAAAATTTGAAAGTTGTTTGAAAAGAAAAATCAAATTATAAACGTTAAAACATTGTCTGAAATATAACTAGCACAGCCACATAATTGTGGTTGATCAACGCCTAAAGGTTAATAAGATGAAAAGAATCCTTAAAAAAATATATTAAATTTTATTATTGATTAACAAATAAATGGTTGAGCTACATTTATGTGGTGTTAATATTTTAATTTCTGTTAATCACTTAGGTGACAATCAATTAGCTATCAAAGTAATTTTTAAATATGATTAGGTAAATGTAAAAAAGTAAACACATAAACTGATGTCTTTATAATAGCTAGAAAGTTAATGATTGAAATCACAGCCATTTATTTTGTGTGACTACTAAGAATATTCTAGCCATATTTAATCATGTCCATAGAAAACTTATTAAGCACTAAACCCCTATTAAATATGCCCATTGTCAATAGGTATACGCCTTTCGACATAAAATTTTTGTTAAAAGTTGTTTGAAAAGAAAAAACAAATTATAAACGTCAAAACATTGTCTGAAATATAAGCAGGTTTAATAACACTTAAGGGTAAGTGGAAGATTAAAAATTGAGCAGATTCTTAAATACTTAATAGCAACAGATTTATAAACGTCGAAACATCATTTGGAATATAAGTGTTTTTCAATAACATATAGAGAGTAAATTAATAACACTTAAGGGTAAGTGGAAGATTAAAAATTGAGCAGGCTCTTAAATACTTAATAGCAACAGATTTATAAACCTCGAAACATCATTTGGAATATAAGTGTTTTTCAATAACATATAGAGAGTAAATAGAGAAATTATCACATTCTTAAAAACAAAATAGTAAAAGTTCTATTAAAATGTATTCTAAAGTAAAAATAAAATGAAATATAAGCATGTTATTAATAACATTTATTTATGGTAATTGGATGATTAAAAATTGACTCAATAGATAAAGATTTATCAAAACTTTATGAGAAAAGAAAATTCGAAACATTTGAAATGGATATGGATAAGATTTTAACCACATCTTTTGGCGATCCCTGATTTTAACGGGCAATTCATGGAGATCGAACACTTCCCTAAGGTTATCAGGATTTTCGAATGGTTCCGTAGACATTAACATAAATAATAATTTATTTACGATTAAAATATGTTAATAATTAAAAATTTATATTATGTTTGTCACGTATCCTCTTTCTATACCAGACCGCCACTAGTCAGAACGACGTAGCCACTGCCACCATCTGGTAGATAACATATTAGGCATGTTTGTTTGAAGAAAGAAAGCACACAAGCAATGCCCCATGATCGAAACTGCTCATATCAACACTGAAGAAGAAATGTGAGGATGAAAGACTGAAGAAGAAGTAAAGGACTAAATGAGGCCGCTTGAGGGATCTAAAGTACCCGTTCCAAAATCATAATGTGGAGATTGAAAGACAGGATTGAAGCCCCGTTCTGGGACAAATATAGGTGATGATGAAGATGATGATATGCCTTGTCTTAAATCATAAGGATAGTTTCTCTGCATGCTTACTCCAAATGAAGCTACATCGCCTGTGAGCCCAAGGAAGGTCTAACAGATCAACGATTGAGGTTTCTTCCAATTTGATATTTATGGATCAGATTGAAATACTATTGTAGAAATAAAAACAATCAATTTTCTATGAAATTTTATGATTTTTGAAGGCCATAATCTTTCAGGGCATTTTTGAGGGAGTAAATAACGCTTTTTGGAGATCTAATTTTCGAGAATGTAAGTTTTGTGGGCACCACATAAATTATTTGCAATTTAAATAAAATAACTCAGAGAGATATTTCCAACGATCTATTACATACACAAATCAAAGCTAGTATGAGAAAGTTATAGTTGAAACAGTGCAAAGTATATTTTCCGCACCAATTTACTTCCAGAGGGCATAACTCCTTGCTCATAAGTTTGTTTGGGGCACATGAGAAATCTATGGAAACATTATGAAACATAAAATACATCCATGGAGCCAGATTGGGAATCTAGATATGTAAAAATGTGTAGGAAGAGAAGGAAGACACATGTAGCATACATGGATAAAATGAGTAAAACATTTAAACTTCTCCGGACCATAACTTTATGCTTAAAGATTAGATTTGAGATAATAAATAGTTGTTGGAAAGGTCTTGAGGAGGAGAAGACATATATCCACCCATAATTTTGAATTTGGTGCTAGAATTTCTCAGAAAGTAATAAAATAAATTTGGCAACAATATGTGAGTGGAAATTGCAACATATGAATGTTGTAACTTTTCACTCAAAACTCGGAATGAGGCATGGATATAGTCGTTGGAGATATATTTTAAATAAGAATGTGTCTAAGGAATCAGATTTTGACTTAGTGCATTGTGTTCTTCATACATTGAGATGAATAGTAACCTATAATCTAGTTAATGAAATATTTAAAAGTATACATGTTCTAACAATAATTACTACATGCACATTTCTTGCAGAATTAAAGATACATGAAAGAAGACCTTAGTTCCTATATGAGAACTAGAGATATGGATGATGCCCATGGGTATTACATTCATTAAGAATAAATCATAGCTCTGTATGTTAGCATAGGTAATGCTAAGACAGAGTCTAATGGAAGAAGAGACAAGCAGGAGCATGTAAATGTGAGAAGCCTACAAAGATAAGTGAAGAGCTAGAGGGACGATAATGAAAAGATTATGAAATCCTAGGAGGAGATACTACAAATCTTGAACATGCTACAGAATCAAGTCAACAAAGATTCTGGCAGAAAGCAAGAAGCTAGTGCAAAGTAAGTAGAAGTATCTAGATCTCATGATAGGAGGGATGATCATGGAGGATCTAGATGATCAAGGAGTGCTAGAAGGCATCGACATCAGCATTCCCTAGGGAACTCAACTAGAAGAGAATATGCATGTTCAAGGTCATAAATAAACCCAAGTATGTCTTTTGTTAGACATCAGAGGAGGAGACATGGGTTAAATAACTTGGAAGTGGAGCCAAGGAAAATCAAGCCACCATCATTTGATGGAGAAAACAAGAAAGGAGAAGAAGCAAAAGCATGGTTGCTGGAAATGAGGAAATATTTCTGGTTGCAAGATTACTCATGAAATATAGAAGAAAATATTGTAGCCTACCATATTCAAGGAAAACCATCTATGTGGTGGGATCAACTTAAGCAGGTTAAGAACCTTGATGAGAAAATAATTTCTTGGAAGCAGTTCAAGAAATATTTCCATCAACAGTACCTATCAGATCAATATTGTGACAAGAAGATGCAAGAGTTGTTTGAACTCAAACTTGGGAACATGACCATGGATGAATATAAGAGGAAATTACTGGAACTTCTCAAATATGTAAGCTTCATCTAGGATGAATGTGGTGAACCAAGCCAGTTCACCAGGTAAATACCCAATGTAGGTAGGACAACAGGTTATAATCCATAAAGGATAATATATTAAATAATAATGTATATTAATATATGAGATGATATACAATAAGAAAGAGGGTCTTATATACCCACGCAAGGGTGCCCTTCCATGAAGAGCCATGACCTTTCATTGGGAAGGTGTTTCTTTATTAATTATTCATGAACGATTATAATGTATTTATATTTATTATTATATATTATGTTCATAAAATTGTCTTCCCCTTAAAAATGTTTTTTCCTCAAAGCATACTTATGGAAGACTTATCTCTTTCTCTGGCTTGTAATATCCTCTCCTTATTCTTTATTCTTGAATTAGTGATTGTTGAGGAATTGAAACGATAGGATCTTCTAAGCGCTACGTAGAATCATCGAATTGTAAGGGAGTCTGCCCACCTTAAATCGATCTTCTGCACAATGGGGTTTCTATGGGGTTCTTGTAGACAATTTGATGTATTTTGACTCCCATGATAAATTCTACCTTGAGCATCATTTGTAATGGAGGTAATAATTTTTGACATATTTTCCATTTGTTTCCGTGGATACATTGATTGGTTGAAGTATCGATTTTTGTGATTAGGATGTCTATAAGGCATCCTTGCAACCTGATCTTTACTTCGTGTACTTGTAGATTCTTCGTTATTAACACTTGGAATTGAGTCTTCTTCATAGCCTTGGCTTGTTTCTACTTCGACATGTGAAGACCTCTTTACATCAACTGAATCCTTTTGAGATGTAAGGTTGACTGGGTCTGTATTAATTGATTTATCCACCATCAGGTTTTTTCCATTTGAAGACTTTCGTAGTTCCATAAGTTTAGTCATTGTCTCTTTATCTACCAATGATTCCTTATTGATAATTTGTTCTAACTTGTCCTCTATCGTATTCTTATCACTCTTTATCTTCTTAATTCGGGTGAGTAAACTTTGATTATGGGCTTTTAGGAGACAAATTTATGTGTCTTTGTCTATGACGATTTTGTCACATTCTTTTTGGATCTCAAGTATTGACTGTTGTTTGTCTAACAATAGTATTTTGGAGATCTGATCAATATATTTTAACGTAGATATTGAATCCGACTTCACTGAGATGTCATGCAATTTTATTTTTTTCTTCTTGTAAGAAAACATTATTTTTTTTTTCTCAAGGTTTAATATTAATCTACCCAATGTCTCTAACCAAGTCGAGCCAAGAATTATATCAAAATATTTTTCATATATAGTTGTAACCTCTAAATTCAACACGATTTTATAATCTTTGAGTGTCAACAGTAAGTCCTTGATGTCATATTTATTGCGGAAAAAAATTTCTTTTGTTTCGATTACATTTGTCTTTGGAATTATTAATTGATTCACCAAATCCATACTTATGTGATATTTCTTCTTATCTGGGCAAATGTGGATGCTAACTTTTTTTTCTTGAATATTGTAACGACCTCCTCGTTACGACCACAACGCTGATAACAGGTGCGAATTTATTTTTTATTTTTTTATTTTTTGTTTTGTTTTAAAAGTGTGTGCGCGCGTGTAGGAGGGGAAACAGACACACTGGACTCTACGTCGCCACCCGATGACTGACAAGACGCAACCACGATGATCACAACAAGAAGGCGCAAGGCGCATAACAAGAACTGCAAGCATTAACGACCACTGACATAAGGCGCACAACAAGCAGCTGTAAGCAGAAAACCACACAAGGTGTTACGTACAGTACCGTCATGGATGGAAGAATCCATAGTAGCGGAGTTTACTAATTCTGCACAGAAAAGCAGGGCGTTTAATCTTAGTCCTCTGCTCCGGAGAGAGAGAGGGTCAGATAGGCTCCTGGCCGACTGCTCAGGCAGAAACTAGTAAGCCCCTCAGGTGTGTCGCAAGAGTGGAAACCCTGCCTTTAAAGGGCCCGAGACTCTTGATACGGCACTGGATTCCTTACACAGAAAAACACACACACAGACATCAACACTAAGGCTACAAGGGGGTGTCTACCTCCCGCCCGACACAAGCAGACCAAGCACAAGGAAGGTTTACCAACCCCGTACCACATTAATTTTAAGAAAAACACCCTTCCTTTACTAACTCAGAATAATTCTATTGTGCTTAATTCAAGAACATTTCGATCATATAAGTTCATCCTTAACAATAAACATTACAATTCCATTATCATGAACTAATAAACACATTAAATTATATCACCTTGACTTTGCGCAATAACATGCACCTCCATCGATAGGTGACCTCCATAAAAATACAGCTACATTAACGTTTTCATAATGACAACACCAAGGTATATCTTAAATCAACTTATCCTAACAATATCCCTTCACATTAAATCTATCATTTCCTTACCACGAAGACAACACCATTGCATATTTAAAATCAAATAACCTAACAATAATCCCTTTCATTGAAACTACCTTATCCTTACCACAATTTCCATACTTTGAACGCTAGCTTTATTACATTACGATATAAGGACTTGCAATTTAACCTTCTACTAGCAATTACCTAATTAACCTTGCAACTAACTAATATTGTAATAATAACTAAATGACCATATAATAACAACTGATTAAATAACATTGCAGTTACATTGTAATGCCTTGCAACTTAGCAATACGGACCGTTCCACCCCAACTAAACGACATTTTAGTAATTAACATTTCAATAACAATGCAGCCAGTAACCATAACATTACATTCACGCTTCACCCCCAATTCAATAGTAACAAAAAAAATCTTGGAAATTTCGTAACAATTAACCCAACCAATTAAATAACAAATTGAATAACAATTAACGATTATCATTACCTTTAAGCAATAATAACATCACATTACCTAATTTGCCATAGGTAACCAATCATTACAGTCACTAGTAATTAATAACATCTTGGCAATTTCATAACAATTAAGCAAAAACCAATTAAATAACAATAACCCTATTTAATATGACAATGGTTGAAATAACAATATTTTTGAAGGCACATATGTAAAAATAACATTAATTAGAATGCTAAGCTCTAACAAGGACAACATTTTTAAGGACAATATAGAAATAACATCATATTTTTATTAACATCATGTTTAACCATAACAATAATCCTCATAGTTAAACGACCAATAACACTATAGGTAGGACAGTGTTTAAAATACCAATGTTTTTAAAAGGCACATATATATAAAACTAACAATAATTAAGGATGCTAATACCCGAAAATGACAATAATTAAAAAGACAATAAAAAGAACATCCTACGCATAGCATTGATGGTTCTGAATTACACTAATGCTACCCCAAGGTATCGACCACCTGGCAGCCATTTAGGAAGACCTTGCATGCAAAATGAGTCACAATCAAGGCAGTTGTCGAAAGGAAGTTTAATTTGGACTAAAACAGGTCGCGTGCTATCAACCGCACACCCACCAGCGATATCAGGTAACAGAGCATTGGGCAGCGTGCTTGGGTACTCCATGGACCGGCGTTAGCTACTATATGAGCGTTTTTTTGGGGATTAGAAAAGGACAAAATATCAATTTTTCTTAATTAAAAATTTAGTCGGCTACCACACGGAGTGTAACCCTTTTTTAAATGGTAAAGACTAAAATATAAATTTATCTTATTAAAAGAAATTGAGGCGACAACCTCAGGAATATAATCTTTTCTGAACTAGGAAGGCCAATGTAATTTTTTCTAAAACTAGGGGCATTCGAGTATAAAATATCACTATGAGACTGGCTGCAATAGAAATTAGGGTTTAGCTTAAGGTTAGGGTTTTTCATTGTGAGGAAGAATGATGGTTGGTATGTGCGAGCGTATGCAACTCGCAAATTAGGTCCAGGGCCGTGGGTAAGGAATGAAATCTGAACGACTTGAGAAGACTAATGGACAGAAGGAAAATGGACAGAGGAATGACCAAGGAATAGGTTAAACTAGAGTGCACAAGGTATGAAAGGCAGGTCGAGCGTTTTATGTTCGCTCAGGGAAAGGAAATGCCAAGAGATAGGAAGGAAAAATCAAATGCACAGTTACACAAGGCTTGGCTATGCTTCTTGCTTAAAGGATCACGTTCTTTCATGTTTGAATGCTCTAAACTCAAAAGCTAAATGAATGACACACACACTTGTTATTTTTGGGCAACCTCCATCACAAATTTAATCTCATTTCCATTACATTCGCTCACCTTTCTCTTTTAAAATCAGGTACATTTCATTGGATACAAACATGGAGCAAAGGTTAAACGGTGTGATAAAACAATAATCCCTTATTGTCCGATTGTCTAGGTGTGTGCTGGAAAGGCTGTGAACGAAATACTTAATGGAAGAATTTAATCGCTACCAGCACCTGCTTTAAGTACCGTGTAAAGAACTATCTGAGGACACATATAAACGTTTTTAATACGCTGGTCTTGCTCAGGTATTATCTCATTTTAATAAACGGTCTGCTACAGGTAAAATAAAGGGCAGTAGAGACGCAGTAAAGACGGTAAGTGGGTTCTCGTCCAGCTGCTAAATTAGCTCCCAACATACAAGGAAAAACGCCTACAGTCACTATAAAACAAAACGATATCAGTCAGGAATAAAGCGCCCTCCATGAGATTTTAACGCCACAGAGAGTAAAAACCAGCAATAATCTCATGCCCCTGTCACAATTAGGGACGCCCACAATCAAGGAAGTCACCAACAAAAATATAAACGCCCATAGTAGATTTCACGCCCTAAATCAACGCCCAGGGACCCGAAGGCAATAACCATAAACCCAAGCCAACTTACCAGAAACCCTAGACTGTACTAAATATGAAAGAAAAAGGGGAAAAGCGAAATAACCATTGAAGTTACAAGTTCACACCACTAACCATTAAAACTACAGATTTTAGACACGATTCACACCATAACCACTGAAACTACAAATTTGCACATTAGCCATTAAAACTACAGTTTATAAACACGCGCAGCAAGATAGAAACGCCCAGAGAATTATAACGCCCAAATACGAATGACATACCTGTGCCCTTATCGCTTGTAGCAAATGATTCCTGTGCTCCTGCCGCTCTTGCTCCTGCTTGCAGACCGTAGAGGACTCACCGGTACCTCCCAGCCAAATGCTAGGGGTACTCTGCTTCCCCCTCAGCCCCCCGAGCCGCAAAGGGGCCACACACAATCCAGACAACACCTAGCTTACCAGCTCGCCTCCAAGGCTGAGCTACCACTCAAGTCAGCTGAGAAAATCCCCAACTCCTACAAGCAATTCGTCCAGTTGCAATTTTGACAACATAACAATACCTCATAGCAGATCCCCCCCTTTATTTTCCCCCTTCCCTTTCTTTTATCCTCTTTTTGACCTAATCCCATTAGGTTTTCCTCAAAAACCCTAAATCCTATTTCCTTT
>ML777577.1:284349-304998 GCA_009831015.1 Picea engelmannii
CCTCTGCATCCTCAAGGTCAAAAACCCTGCACACTCAATAAAACTGAGTCAATAGCACCTGTCTACATCAAATAGTAACACATCATGTCATCTGTCAATCACATCATAATCAAGTATAAATGGTCTAACATCATAACAGTCCAGATCACTTGCGAGCAAGTGTCCTCAAATAATAAGTTTTCTTAGTGCGCCAGAGCGGGATGTTACAAATATTTCCTCTAAATGTTAATAATTTGATGCATCTACTTAGATGATTTTTACCAGAAAATATTCCTTCCTTAAAATCCATTTTTTTAAATTTGAATTGACCTTATAATTATTATAATATCCCTTTAATAATAATAAGACTTAAGGTTCTTGACTTAATAGATATCTTCCTCTAATATTCCTTTATATTCTTTTAAGAAAATAATCCTTGATAATTCTTCTTATATATATATATATATATATATATATATATATATATATATATATATATATATATATATATTTTAAAAACTTGGAATATTTTATTTATACTTTACCAAAAGTAATTTTATATTCACTTAATCTCTTCTTTTTTTTCCCTTGGTAATTAATGAAAAATAATTTAATATTACCTTCACACTTTCCAAAAGAACTCTTTTAGTTATACTCATTCCTTCTTATATATCTTTTCCCTCCAATTTTTATAATCATTTTTATACTTTATAAAAAGTACCTTATAAATCTCTTTTATACTCTTGACTATTTGTTAGCGGCGGTTAGGGATCAACAAACACGACCCTAAGTTTTGTGAAATACTTCTTTAGAGGAAAATACGCACACGTGTACATTATATATGGTATGGAATACCACGGGCCAATGGTTTTCCAAAACCATGGGATGGTAAATCTCCAAAGGTAAAATAAAATATTCACTTTTCCCCTTCTTTGAAACTTTTTCTTTTAAATTACATTTTCTCACTTTTTAAATGACAATTAACTTAACTAATGCCAAATCTAGAATATTTCTTTCAAACTTATTGGTGTGCACTTATACTTCTTCACGTGCCCCTTAAGAAAACCCTTTTTTTTTCTCCTTTTTTTTTTTTGATTTTGTGCAGAATGACTTTTTTGCTTTCACTGAAATGTTTAGAATATTTGATTTATAAATGGCCAATGTCCAATATGAGTTCAAAGACCTGATTTTAGAGAAACTCTATTTGTGGCCAAAATTTGGATCGAGATGAAGCTCTGATACCACTGTGGTGAACCAAGTCAGTTCACTAGGTAAATACCCAATGTAGGTAGGACAACAAGTTACAATCCATAAAGGATAATATATTAAATAATAATGTATATGAATATATGAGATGATATACAATAAGAAAGAGAGCCTTATATACCCACAAAGGGGTGCCCTTCCATGAAGAGACATGACCTTTCATTGGGAATGTGTCTCTTCATTAATTATTCATTAACTATTATAATGTATTTATATTTATTATTATATATTATGTTCATAACAATGAGAATCTTGAAACTCAGAGGTTCCTGAGTGGACTGCCATCCTTCTACAAGGATAAAATTCAGTTTAATGAGCCCGATAATTTGGAAGAATCCATAATAAAGAATAAGTATTTGTATGAGAAGAATAGAGGAAGGTTATCTTTCCAAATGACCTGGGATGACAAGAAGAAAGGAAAGATGGATCAAAGGAAGACAAGGTTCAAGCCACCTTTCATCAAGAATAGATATCAATCCCATTAGCAAGGGAAATCATCTCAAGGAAATCGGAAAATGTTAGATTCCTTGGGAAAGTGTTGTGATAAATCCCCCCTATAGGCAGGTTGAAATCCCCTTGGACTGGGTTTCCTTTGATCCAAGGCAGAAGGAAAATAAATGGACACTAACTTCCCATTAAGATTAATTTATATCTTCATTAATGAAATTAGAAGAGAGAGAGAAAGAGGAAAAGGTAGATGGATTACCTCTTTCCTATAGATTTTCCTCACTGCTCCAATTGTTGAACCTCATCTCCAAGCTCATGATGTGGAAGTATCCATCCTACAAGAGATGAGACAATCCTCTTATGTTATTACATATCATTAGACAAAAGTAGATTTATCTATGTTGGACTTAAACAAGACAAAGACAAACATTCATGAAATGAACAATGTAGACATTAAGAGAAATACACCAAGTTATATATTACAAATGGAAATAAATGGAAGATTTAAAACCTAAATGACGATGCTATAAAAATTCCTCCAAGATCTCTTTTTTCCAACCCCTTCGTGCATTACCAGATGATAGGTATGATACTATGAACTATCTCCTCACACAATCAAAGATTTGACACTCTGAAATCCCTCCTCCCTCTTGAATGTCACAATATCAGAGGTATGATATTCCCAATTTCCCCCCTCCCATAAGCTCTCACATAAGGAATTTAAATAATTTTCGATTTAAGAATTAACTCAACAATCCAAGGAGAATATCACCCACTAGATCCACTAAATTGGGATCTCCAATATTTTTAGGGAGAAAATATCTCTGAAGGATTTTAGGGAGAAAATATCTCTCAAGTATTTTAGGGAGGAAATATCTCTCAAGATCCATCAAATTAGGATATTGGTTTAAAAAATATCTCAACCATCCATGAGACTCTCAAATTATCCTTGAGATTAGGAAACTAGATGTGAGGTGGATTCTGACACTAAATTAATTTCCTTTTTTCAATAAAAATAAATAATACATGTGCACATAGTATTTTGACCGTCATATGATAAATTTACCCCCCATCATGTCTAAGGATCATGACAAACACTCCCTCACTTAAGTGTGACAAATAGGCGTGTAACAGAAAGAGGCCAAGACAACAGTCCATATAATGTTGAGGATGTGAAGGAGATCACATGTATACATATTTTCCTCATAACATCAACCAAGAGGAGATATTAGAGGATGTGGGAAGAATCATGAAAGGATATATGAAGCCTTGGATAGTATACAATCATACTATAAATCCCACATGATCGAAGTGCAAGTAAGATTGATAATCATCCCATATCTATTTTGATTGATTCTGGAGCTAGTCATATCTATATAGATCCAAATCTAGTTGAAAGATCTAAATTGAAGAAATGTAAGCATGAAAAGTCTTGGTTAGTTTAGCTAGCCACTGGAACCAAGAGAAGAATTAATTATCTTTTTAATGATTTCCCAGTAAACATGAATGGAATCAATACTAACAAATATTTGAACATAATACAACTTGGGTGTTATGACTACTTGATTGGTATGGATTGGATAGAAAAACACCATGCTATCTTAGATTGTTATAACAAGGCTTTAACGTGCCTTGATGAGGAAGGGAAGTCAAGGACAATGCAAGGTATTCCAAGGCCTATATCTATCGGAGACATTTCAACGTTGCAGAAGAAAATAAGTTTTAGAAAAGGGTGCCATATATATGTAGCTCATATAGAAGAGCCAATGAAGGATAATGAGCCAAGTCTTGAAAATTATCCAGTCTTGAAAGAATATGAATATTTATTTGGGGAGTTTTCAGGATTTCCACCAAAGAGGGATATGGATTTCTTTATTGACTTAATTCCTAGAGTTTCCCCAATATCCAAAACTCCCTACATAATGAGCATGCTAGAGCTAAAAGAGTTGCAATTGCAACTAGAAAAGTTGTTGAATAAAGGGTACATACACCAAAGTGTTTCTCCTTGGGGTCACCCAACTCTTTTTGTCAAGAAAAAAGATGAAACGTTGAGATTATGTATTGAATTCAGGTAGCTGAACAAGGTTATAGTCAAGAAAAATTATCCTTTTCCAAGGATTGATGATATTTTGTATTAGATGAAAGGAGAAAAGATACTTTCTAAGATCTAAATGAGGTTAGGCTATCATCAAGTGAAAATCAGAGAAGAATATACTAGAAAAAAAACCTTTAGGTCAAAGTATGGACACTACAAATTTGTGGTGTTGCCTTTTGGGTTGACAAGCATGCCCACTACATTTATGTGTCTGATGAATGGGGTGTTCAGAGATTTCCTAGACAAGTTTGTCATTGTATTATTGTATGATATTGTTATCTGCTCCAAGAAAAAGGAGGAGCATGAAAAATATTTGAGGATGGTGCTACAAGTGTTGAGAGAGCATCAATTATATGCCAAATTGAGTAAATGCACCTTTTTATCAAAAGTAGATCCATTATTCGGGTCACATTGTTTTAGAAGATGACATAATAGTGGATCCGAAAAAGATTGAAGTAATCAAAATTTCTCCAGTGCCAACAAAAATTTCATGGGTTAGATCATTTATGGGCCTAGCTAGTTATTACAGGAGATTCATTGTGGGATTCTCCAAGGTTTCACACCCAATAATATATTTTCAAAAGAAAGGAGTAAAGTTTGAATGGAGTGCCAAGGTTTCACACTCTCACTATCTTATGGACTTTTTCCTTTGTGACATTGCGACGAACATTTTCCAACATCGCACTCTGATGAACACATTCATGACGTCACTTTGTGACAAACACATCCCAACATTGAATTGTGATGGACATCTCCCAATGTTGAATTTTGATGGGAATTTCCCTACGTCGCAATGCGACAATTACATTCAACCATAGTCAACCATCATCTTTTGAACCCATGCCCATTCATATTTAACTATGTTCAACCATAGTCAACCATTGTCATGTTCAGACATGCTCATTCATATCTAAACTGTGATAGTGTTTTATAACATTTATCTTGAACATAGTATAAAAATTTTCATGACTCAATACAACACTTAATGAAAAACATAAATTTATATAACCCTTAAGGAAAAACATAAATTTATATAACCCTTGTTATAATGTTTCAATGTCATTAAACCCAACATATCCTTCCATGAACATCACAATGTGATGGTCATGCTGAAACCTAACTATGTTACAAACTTTTTCCTTTGTGACATTGCGATGAACATTTACCAACATCGCAATCTAAGAAACACATTTTCGACGTCGCTTTGTGACAAAATATCTCCCAATGTCGCATTGTGACGAACATTTCCAATATCTATATATATACACATGAACTTATAAATATCAATAATATATCAACAAAGTAGGGTATATATACTTAAGACGTCACAAATTCAAATCCATAGGGGGTAGGCTATGTATACCACCTAAAATTTAGCAATCAAATCCTAGGGCTGAGGGGGTCCATTTTCCCACAAATAAGGAGGTTCAAATCCAGATGGGGTAGGGTATGTATACCTCTGTAGACTTCAGCACTTTGGGTGGAGAGGGTCCCTTGTCCCACAAATAAGGAGGTCTCATACACCAATTTGGTGTCCCTCACCTTAAAATTATTATTATTATTATTACTAAGTGAGAATTTGTTGTCACGAATAAAAACCTCCCAAATACGTGTATAACGATTAAATATAAAAATTGGGCCCTTTAATTTTTTGAGAATTTCTTTTGCAATGATTGAATTTTCCTTTTATTGGATTATGTAAATATGTTTTTATTGTGATATTTTCTGGGTATCAAGACTTTGCATTGAAACATTTTCATGTTTTAATCTTTCGTATGAGTTGATTGAATGATTCCTCTCTTGAATTTAATGATTTTTAACATGAAATTCAAGAGGATTTACTTTCGAGATCAACCAAATGTCATATTGTTTTATATGGTTTCAATGTTTTCTATACGACTTGGACTTGCATTTCACTCACAAGAATGATTTTTCAAACTTGTATAACTCATTACATTATGGATTCTGATCATATGAATTAAGTGTTTTTTTTTCTTTAGCTACAAAATTTCCTTTACTAAAGAATTTCTTTGAATTTTAAACACTTAAGTTTTATTTTGTATAGGACAAGTTATTGAACTTTTGTTGGGAACAAGCCCATTTTGGGGAAAATGCATGACATAGAGGAAATACAATTGGCAGGGAGACATGCGAGGCGCACATGCAAGAAGATGGAAAAGAAAGACAGCTAGCAGGAAACACAGTGGATGAAAGGAAAATGTGCATGCAGAGGAGAAAAGCGTGCAAGGAAAGCATTCAAGAAGACCTAACTATGTTAGGGTTTTGGTAAGAGAATGTAATGGCTGATGAGCCAAAAACACATATAAATAGATACTTAGGAGTTCTAGGTGGGGGGTCTTCTTATTGAGTGTTACTCACGTGAGAAAGAGTAATTGGTCTGTAACACGACTGTAATTTGATCCAGTCTTGTAAGATGTTGAGTTGTAGAGGGTCAAAAGGGTAGATCTTGAGGGTTAGATCATAGGCTGAGGATCCTGGTGTGATCTAGTCCGCCTCATAATAGATCTCAACCCGACTGAGGACGAGTTGTAAAGCACATGGCGTTGTAGTTTTGGAACCGCCATAATAAAAGAGCTTGAGAGCTAGATCTTTGTGGATGTAGCCCAGGAGGGGGTGAACCACGATAACACTCGTGTTATGTGATTGAATGTTTGTGTCCCTTTTACTGTCAATAAGTAGGTGTTAGAATGATGTATTAATGAATTAATGGATCTAATTATGCTACATGCATGAATGAGAATGACGATATATTGCTCTAATAATTAGATATAATTTAGAACGCGCAATTCACATATTCCCATTCAGTCTTAGACTACAAGCATTTGAGCATTGCGGTCACCCATTAAGACTATCTCGGGTAGAGCTGCACAATGAACTATGTGCCTTGTGTTGCCTTCTGGTTTACCAGGAGGGCTGATAGTTTTAGAGGCTTTGTTGGATCCCTAGTAGATCTGAACCTGGTTCAAATCATGTTAAAGTTATAACTAAGATAAGCAAACAACAAATGGTTCCATTGCCAGTTGGAACAACATAGGATTGAGTGGATGATATCTGTTGAAGATATGTTAAAATAATGTTTGATCTGTTGAAAAATTGTTAAAAGAATGTTAGATCTGGGATTGAAGTGTAAAAAAGAATGAAAATAAAGAAGGGAATGTTTATACCCTGGAGACCCACGAAGGATGAAATAGAAAGATGGTTGAAAAAAAAGGAGCTAGAGTTTTCGCAACAAGATAACTGAAACTCTGGAGTAACACCGCGCAAATATCTTGAGAAATATGTGTTTACTGATTTGCATGAAGTATTTTTTTGTGATTTTCCACACTTATTGCAGGAGTGGATTTTGAGGTTGAAATACAACCACACAACAAATCAGATTCGACAGTTAGAGTGGAACCTAGTTCAGATCGCGTAGTTACAACAAGTGAATAACAAATTCACCCGCGCAATAGTTTTTTGGCTCGACAGTATTGTAGCAGGCTTTATAACAGAATTTGCAGTAGATACCATGAAGTCGTACAACACAATAGAGCAATGGTTTCTATGCGACCCTCAAGGAAGGTATATTAGATCATTGTATACTTCTATTAAGATATTGTTGTATAACAACGGGGTAATGACAATGGCGTCAACCAACTAAATTTCACTGCGTGCATGGGGGAAGGGGGGAAGCACTGACAAGAAGTGGAAACATGGAGGAAGAAATGGATAAGGGAAGGAAGCAAGAACCTATCAACCTAATCATGATGGAGGAAGACCAGATCAGGCAGATCATGGCAACAATGTGAAGGACACACAATAGAGTACCCTACCAATACAAGATGAACAATAAGAAGAGATCCATAGCCACATGAGAAGGCTTGGCCAGTGATGAAGAAGAGGTAGAGGATCTCCGAGTTGTGGAGAAGATTGAGGAAATCCTACGTGCAACCTATGAAATAAATAGAGGCAGTCGAAGGGCAGGAACAAAAGGAAACACTCCAATCCATGTTAATGTCAGTGTGGAACCCATAATGCCATGTACGACTAGTACACCCAAAAAAAAACCAGCATACAACCAACCGTATTATAGTGGAAGACGAACGACAGGACCAAGATCCAGTCACAACGCATCAACTGGGGGAGACAGCTCAGGAAATATTAGTCAAGGATCTACACCACGCAAAGGTAGTAGTCCAACATAGTTTGCAATGGCAGGACATGATCCCACCACTCGGTTACCATAATTTCGAGGAGAGGTAGCAAAAGAACCTGAGAAACACTTGTTTATTTGTGCAAAGATCTAGGAAGCAAAACATATCACTGATGAAGATAGTAAACTTGTGCAACTATCTATCACTCTAAGAGACCGCACATTAGACTGGTACACGAGTCTAGACGTAAAAAATCCACCTGGGATGATAAGGACACTGACAAACGTCAAGAAATTACTGATTAATGAGTTCCAGAAGCCAAGCTCAGAGGATCAATACATGAACAGGATGATAGAAATCCGACAGAAACCAGGAGAATATGTCTAGGAAATTGACCAACGATTTAAACTTTTGAAAGGGAAATTGGGGTATGCCATTATTGACATGCAACATAGGCATCTGTTTGTGAATTCTCCATTGCCACACCTGAAATACCCATTCAGACAACATAAATTCCAATATCAAGCAGAGGCTCTCCAGGCATCCTTGGAAATGGAGGAGAATCAGTACCACAAGATAGATCCAACTATAGAGGAGTTGAAGGAGGATTTGAAGAATCTTACCTTTCAACTCAATTAGAATAAGGGAAATGACAAGTGAGAAGTTGTTTGGTGTACCATATGTATAACAAAAGGGCACCATAAGAACGAATGTCCAACATTCACATAGTATATGTCAACAAGGATGCCAAATCCATTGCCAACAGAAGGACCCTGGTGTGAAATTTTCAAGACGCACATGCATGATCCATATCATTGTCCTATGATGCAGAAATATCAGACAATACCAAAGAATGCATACTAGACTTTTTGCAAGTAAGTGGGGCACGATGAAAAATACTATAGAACAATGGATCTGATGAGGGAAAGGACATCAGACACATATAGGGTGCAAGCCGAAATAATGATAGGGAAAGTTGCACCTCAATTTAATCAGGCACCACCGAAGTATAATATTGTGCCACAACAGTATAACAATGCGCAGCCGCAGTATAACACTGCGCAACCACAGTATAACCTTTTGCAGTATAATCAAGTACCTCAATACAACACACCGCGTGAAGATCGTGTTGGGTACAGATGAGGAGGATGAGGAAGAGGAGGCTTTAGACGCGGAAGAGGTCCATTAGTGTGCCATAACTGCCAACATCCAGGGAACTATGCAAGATAATGTCCACTACCACTTGCGACATGCATGTATTTTCGCGCAACAGATCACGATACAAAGGATTTCACAACATTGTTGGGGAAGATACAGGAAAGACAAAATCAGAATAATCAGAACACACAGTGGATCTCTACAGAAGATAGAGAAGATGGCAGGAACATCAACATAGTGACACGTGGGGGTGCTAAAACAGGAGATGATGTGGCTAAACAAGATCCAGTACAACACCAATGGATTAAGAAGAATACCAAGCCACCCAAGCGATTTGATGCAGGAAAGGAGAAGGAGACCTTTAAGGAGAAAAACAAGAATTTCTCAAGCAAAATGTTGCATCTACATCTACCGCGCAACATACCCAAGACGTCCCAACATATGAAATTTCGTTAGCATTGGACCATAACAGTGAAGTCTACCTGGGAAACCAAGTAAGTTGTATTAAAACTTTCCTGCAATCCTATATTCAATTATTTAAGGATCCATCATCTGTTATAATATTACATAATCTGTTAGATAGATGTACCACAAAATTTGAGGGAAAGTTAGAACAGAGGACAGTCAATCACCTACATGCCACAAGGAGAACCAACAAAGAGTTTAGATTGAATGCCAACATCAAAGATTTTAACATGGGTGATGTGATATTAGATATGGGATCTGAAGTGAATGTATTACCCAAAAATACATGGCAATGCATGGGAGAAACTACCTTAGGCTACTCACCAGTCCAACTGAAGTTAGAAAATCAACACAAAGTTATGCCAATAGGGAGGCTGAAATGAGTGACAATTGATCTGGACAGAGTGCGCACTAAGGCAGACTTCGAAGTGATCGAAATCGTGGACGACACAACACCATATCCAACATTACTGGGATTCGATTGGGCGTTTGGAAATCAGACGATAATCAACCTGAAGACCGGGAAGATGACATTTGATTCAGGAGATTATAAGGTTATCGCATCACTAGATCCATCTAAAGCTGAAATATTTGTGGAACCAACATGTCTAGATCTGGAAGAAATTAACCAGCTATACCGGACCACCACGTGCACCGAAGATTACATTAATCCAACTGTCGATGGTGTAATTAGATGGAGAAGTATCACTTCATGTGCTTCTGACTCAAACACGGGTCTAGAGAATTGGCAGCAATGCCTACATGAGGTATCAACCAAAAGATGTGCATGAATAGACCGCACAATAAGGTGGGTTGGGACAGAAATAAGAGAACCTCCAAGTTTCCATGGAATCAATGACTTGGAAGAATTCCAAACGAGATATGAGGAGGAAGTATCAGACAACCAAAGATTGTTAGCTCTCGACATAGCACTTAAGGCTACACCTGCAAGATGGTGGGGTACGCACAAACAAAATATACATGACTCGTACAAATGTAAAAGACAAATGTGCATCAGATTCGACGTGGAGCAAAAGAGGAGCACAACTCAGAAATACAATGGACACGGAACACCTGAAGAACACTTGGAACAATGCAGAACACAGTGGAGGATGATACCACTTGAGGAATGGACTCATTATTTCATTCACACACTGGAAGGAATTCTAGAAAACCGATATTTAGACCAAGAACTGTACAGAGGTACCACTGAATGGACAATATTGGAGCATAATTTCATAGCCACATTCTCATTCGAACATGAGAACCCCAACGTTGATTTCTCTTTAAAACATATTAGAGGCTTAATATTCATTGATAAACCAAAGCTAGACCTTATGACCTAAGAATTGTTGTCATGCTATAGTGTATAATAAGACACACTAGACGAAGAATATGCACACAATATCCAGATTCCAAAGATTGAAGGAGAAAGGGGGGTAGCAGGGCCCTCCTTAGCAACAGAATAATTTACTGCGTCTATTAAAGTAAAGAAGGTCAATATTGGAACAGAGGAGAATCCCAAGATGGCCAGTATTGGGGATTACTAGGATGAGCAAACAGTGGAAAGGATAACAAAGTTACTGCCGAGTACATTGACCTATTCCCAACGACCTTCACATAAATGAAAGGTATTGCAGGAGAACTTGGAGATATGAAGATCCCTCTCAAACCGGAGGCTAGACCTGTCAGATAGAGGCATTACAAATTGAACCCCACATACAAGCAGAAAGTAAGAGCATAAATCGAAAGAATGTTGGAAGCTGGAATCATAGAACCTGTAGAAGAATTAGAATGGATAAGCCCAATGGTAGTTCAAGAGAAAAAACAAGGGGGGATAAGAATATGCGTCGAATTGAGGAAGTTGAATGATGCGTTCCTACATGAATCGTTCCCTACACCTTTCACAGATGAGGTGTTGGAGAACGTAGGAGGACATGAAGCTTATTCATTCACCAATGGATTCTCAGGATACCATTAGATCAAGATAGCACCAGAAGACAGATACAAGACCACTTTTTCTACATAATGGGAATCCTACTAGTACATAGTCATGCCTTTTGAACTGAAGAATGCACCAACAATTTTTTCCAGAGTAGTCATTGCTTCCTTCAAAGAATTCATCCATCAGTTTCTAAAGGTATATTTGGATGATTGGACAATGTACATCATGTTGAAGGATCATGTAGAGGTGTTGAGGCTGATGTTAGAAAGATGCAAGCAATGCCAAATATCCTTGAACATTAAGAAATGTATATTTGGAACACCCTTCAGAATTCTATTGGGTCACATAGTATGCAGACAAGGTTTGATTGTGGATCCTGCAAAGATTGAAGTAATTGTGAATTTACCACCACCGAAATTAGTGCGCCAGCTGCGAGCCACATTGGGACATACATGCTATTACAAAAAATTTATACAGGGGTATGTGCATATCACTGAGCCGATGGAGAAATTGCTCAAGAAGGATACTAAATTCCATTGGAATGAGAACTATCAGCAAGGGTTGGACACCTTGAAGGAGAATATGGTCACATCACCCATCTTAGTCTTTCTAGATTGGGAGAAGACATTCCATGTGCATGTAGATGCATTAGGCATAGCCTTGGGAGCTATTCTGGGACAACCAGGAGCAGGGGATTTGGACCATCCCACAACATTTGCAAGTAGAAAATTGTCAGACTCCGAGCAGAATTACAACACTACAGAGCGAGAAGGTCTGGAAATGGTGTATGCACTTCAAAATTTCAGGCATTACCTACTTGGAAAACATTTTAATATGTTCACAGATCAGTCAGCCCTTAAGTACCTATTCAACAAGCCACTATTGGGGGGGAGAATTTGTCGATGGTTACTATTGTTCCAAGAATTTTACTTTGAAGTCATAGTTAAACCAGGGAAGCTAAACGCAGGACCTGATCACTTGTCAAGGGTCACCAATGGCGAGGATCCTACAAACTTAGAGGACACCTTACCTGACGCACAGTTATTTTCAATCCAGATCGCAGATGATTATTTTGCTGACATTATTGAGCATTTAAGTACATGGACTGCGCCAAAGGAACTTAACACCGCACAAAGGAAGAATATGGTTATCAGAGTAGTTGACTACTAGTTGATCGCATGACACTTATATAAAATGGGGGCAGGCAACATCTTGAGAAGGTGCGCACTAGAACACAAAAGGCCTAGGATATTGGTAGAAGCCCATGAAGGAATAGTTGCAGGAAAATCTATTGTGCAAAAGGTACTGCAAGAAGGATTATGGTGGCCAACTATTCATCAAGATGAAAATGAATATTGCCAACAATGTGACATTTGTTAGAGGGTTGGAAAACCAAATAGACAGGATGAGATGCCCTTACACCCACAGGTAACGCTACAAGTTTTTTCAAAATGGGCTATCGATTCTGTTGGGCCAATTCACCCACCCGCAAGAAGGTCAGGTGCGCGATACATCATCACTACAACATAATATCTCTCAAGATGGGCAGAGGCAACACTAGTTAAATATTGCAGCATAGAGACAACAACAAAATTCATGTTTGAACACATGCTCACCAGATTTGGATGCCCAAGGGTTTTGATGAGTGACCAAGGCACTCACTTTATCAACAACACTATCAGAGCTCTGATGGAAGAATTTAAGGTGTACCATCACAAAAGTATTCCATACCATCCTTAGGCAAATGGAACAGTGTAAGCCTTCAACAAGATTCTAGAGAATTCCTTAACCAAGATTTGCAATGTCAATAGGGACGACTGGGATTCAAAGATACCAGTGGTACTATGGGCATATAGAAATACCTGTAAAAAGTTGACAAGGTAGACACCATTTAGACTGGTGTACGGAAAAGAAGCAGTGGTGCCATTATAATTCTTGGTATCAAGTCTGCGTGTCGCAACAATTACAAACATGATAGAGCGAGGCACAATACAATAAAGGTTAATTCAATTGATGAGCATGGAAGAAGATAGGATTCTAGCATGATTTCACCAAGAAGTGCGGAAAACAAGGGACAAAGATTGGCATGAACGACATATCAAAAGAAATTTTTTCAAGGAAGAAGACCTAGTCCTACTGTATGACAACAAGTTTCTTCAACATCCAGGAAAGTTCATAATGCATTAGTTGGGACCATATGAGGTCAAGACTATCATAGATGGAGGAGCTGTACAGTTGAAGGATTTGGAAGGAAAATAATTGAGGGGAATGATCAATGGGAGTCAAATGAAGCTGTACAAGGACAGTCAACCACCTGCAACTTGAAAGTTATCACGCAGTAAGAACCGATGTAAAAAAAAAAATATGCGCGCACATGTCAGCAAGTCAGTGCGACGAAAAATAAAAGAGTTTGCGTGCACAAGTCACCGATTTAGTGCGAAGAAATAAGAATATTGCACCAGAAGAAAAGGGAATCTAATCCAAGGACTATGTGCGCTAAAAAATCCCAGCACGCCAGAAAAAGGACCGACGGTCGGAAAATGCGAAAATTCAGTAAATGACGGCTATGGAATTCAGGTGTCAGCTGGCGGCGGCTATTGAAATTGAGAGAAACACACATAAGTCCGTACACAGAGGTAAAGAACTTAGTGCGATGGAAAGGGAAAAGTCTGAAAACATGGTGCACAGGACACTAGTTAACAAGTACAAAGTTACCACACACAGTACACACAACAAAAGGTGAAAAAGGGACAACTGTAAGTGCAGAACAGTTGTCACTTCGTTGTCCCTCTATAAAGTCGGAAAAAGAGGGGAAATAAACGCATTGTATTAATTGGTAAGGAGAAGAATGTAGAGCCGAGTGAAAGAGTGATAGAGTGAGACTTCGAGCTAGCATCCATCGAGTTGGAAGATTTACAGTCCAGATATCATCACAATGTCACCACCACGATTTGGAGCGCAGGGCAGGGCCGACAGGAACACGAGAAGTACTTCTCAGGCGATAGAATTAAGGGAGCAAGAGATACCGATGGTGGTGGATGTGGATGAACTCAAAACACCCAAGTACGAAGCAAACCCCATGACAATAGAGGAGAAATAGAACCTAGTGCAGGAAGCCGAGCAGCTGTAGAAGGACATATAGAGAACTGAATCTGACACATCTAGGGGACCAAGGCCACAATAGGATGAGCAGGCCACAGGTTCAGTGCCATAGAGCCACGAACTAGAAGTAGGACAGGAAACAATAAACGAGGATGTACCAGAGGTGGGGGCCTCATCCCCACAAGCCAAATGGAAGGACCACGCTGAGAGTAGCACGCAAGTAGGGTCGCAACAACAAGTAGAAGGGCCCTTGGTTCTGCCGAAGATTCTGAAAGGGGTGCGCCTAGATGATGATATGGTTGGCAGAGTGAATGCCATCAAGTATTCTGACCATGACGTGACGAATGTCTCCAAATTTCCATACCTAGTGCCCCAAAATTATCTAGAAAGTAGGGGAGAAGGCTCATCAAGCATGCCATTGTTAGAGCCGACGCAGTCGATTATTGGGCTCTATAACACTGACATCATGAAATTGATAGATTTCCCACATTTTGCGTGAGGAAATCACATTAACGCCTTCATCAAACAACTGCTTGTACGATTTCATGGCGGGATCTTGTGGATGGATAGTCCGGTGCCTATCACTGTGGACCTCATCGCAGCAATCTCGGGGTTACCCATAGATAGGGAAAAGCCAGAACAATACTTAGAGGATAAAACCAGAGCCAAGACCATCTCGGATGAGATCAAAGCCAAGTATGGCGCAAAGCGTAGTAATAGGGGCATCATGATCAACGAAATCAATGATCATGCAACAAGGTTTTCCACCAGACTCCTCAGATGCAAATTGATGCACAAGTGTCACAAAGAGGAAGTATCGGTCGGTGTGGTCTTCGTTGCCATGCAGTGTCAAAGGGGAACTCGATGCGATGGGCCCCATACCTCTTGAGATCATTTTTAGAGGACTGTAAGGACACACAAGATTGGGGATATGAGTTCCACTACTTGTGGTTACTCATCCTCATTGGCCTCATTGGCTAGAAGGAACCAGTTTACAGTAAGTATCTGGAGAGACCAGGAAAGTGTGGCGCAACGCGCTATATATCATTACGCAATAACGCAGACCCAAAGACAAAGAAGACAAATACATACATATTTGCAAGGTATTTCACAGAAATCCAATACCTCATTGCGGATACATGGTGCATTTTACCAGAGATTGTCCAGGAGTTTGGACAGGTTGTTAACTTCAGGGCAACGTGTCATAGCTTATGGCTGTAAGGAAAGAGAGACAAAGCCAAGGAATGGCTACATATAAAATATTGTGTGACGACATAAGAGATCCAGAGAGAGGTCCAGGAGTGGCCCGAAGAATGAAAGGTACCTGTGATTCTAACCACAGTACCAAGCCCACAAAATTAGATGCAGGGAAGACCATCCCCAATGCACCAAATAGGCACCAATGGGGCCATAACCAAAAAGAGGAGTATGCAAGGTCAAGAGGGGGGATGCACCCCAGCCAAGAATAAACCTAGAACAAATAACAGACCACCAAGGGGCCCTACACAAGCTCCATCGCACGTAGAACAACCACCAACACATTCAACGGAAGAAGTGATTGTAGAAGAAATAGGCACAGGGAAACATGAGATCCCTGTGGAGGATGAACCAGGGACAGGGACCTAGGTGATTCCTTTGGCAGAAGAAACGGGGCCAACCATTGCTGGAGATATTCATATGACCACTATTCTTGAGCCATCAAACACCCAAGAGAAGCGTCCAGGGGAGCAAACTGGTGGTGGACGAAAGAAGGCGAAGGCCCACAAACCACAATGCCATATATCACTAACCTTGGACGATGTGGAGTTAGTGGCGACAACAGTCGAGGAAATACTAGCCAAGGTGTGGGAGAATGCAGAGAAGCACAAGGATTTAATTACAGATCAAGTGCAAGAAGTAAAAACTACGCTGGAGCAGATAAGGATCAGGGTAGCGTAGGCACCCAAAAAAACACCCATGCAGGGTAAGTAAGGAGTGCCAGTGCCTGAAACAGTGCAATTTGCAGTGCAGGGGAGCACCAATTTCATCATCACGCCTGCAATGATGTTTCTTGATGAAGAGACAGCACATAAAACCCTAAAGGACATTGAAGCATTGGACGTGGCATTGGCCAAGATTCCAACAAAGGCACTGTATAAAATTCAGGTAAGTGTTGCGCAAGAGATTCAGTCCAGAGCAAGATCTGGCGCGATGAATCTATAGGTAGCCCAGGCAGAAAATGTCACGATGAAGGAATCCCTTAACCACGAAGTGCAACAAAAAGAGAGAGCGAAAAGAAATGTGGAGGAGATGGAGACTCAAATCCACATACTATTTCAATCCATTCCCGATAATACAAATGAGGAGGCAGTGTCTTCGGAAGAGAAGCTGCGAAGGATAGAGAAGACTATACAACACTATAAAGAGAAAATTAAATAGTTGGAGGAGTGTGTCACACATACTACTCCCCCAGAAGTCAAAGCGCAGCGAGAACATGAGTCAACATCAACTATCGAGGACATGGATCAAAGCATACAGAGAGTCACTGATCTGTTAGAAAAGAGCGCGCAGTTGTGGACTCACCTCCTAGAGGATGGAAGACTTCAAGAACTACAAGAGAGGGAAACCAAACTCCACGCAGCAATGGCAGAGGTGAAGCAGCGGCAAAAAACAGTGTCACTACCGGAGAAGATCAAGACTTCCATCGAAATGAAGGCTCTGCAGTTGGAAGAGAAAGAGCTGCAAGCACAAAAGACAACAAGACATGTGTTGTTGGGGCCCCTATAAGAAAAGGCGGAGTAGTTGGTCATGGAGAGCGATGCGGCTAAGAGGAGTGTTGAAGAGATCAGGTCCGAGGGAGGAGAGATTTTACAATATCCTATCATGGCGTAGGTGGTCACCGCTATGTTCGAAAAGAGCAGTCAGGCTCACCAACAGTGTCAGCGGATAAAAAAAATATATGATGCACTACAACAAATAGTAATAGACGTAGCAAGAAGACAGTGACAGATGCGGGAAGTAGGCAATGACAACTTCACAAATCAGGCAGTGACTCGAGACGAGTCACAATGTTAGTGTTGGGGGCCTGTTGGGAACATACCCATTTTGGGGAATAGGCACGACATGGAGGAAATACAGTTGGTAGGGAAGCATGCGAGGCACGCATACAAGAAGATGGGAAAAAAAGACAACTGGCAGGAAAATAAGTGTACAAAAGGAAAACGTTTATGTAGAGGAGGAAAGTGTGCAAGGCCATCATGCAAGAAGACCTAACTATGTTAGGGTTTTGGTATGAGAATGTAATGGATGATGAGCCAAAAACACATATAAATAGATACCTAGGATGTCTAGGTGGGGGGTGTTCTTATTGAGTGTTACTCGTGTGAGAAGGAGTAACTGGTCTGTAACATGACTGTAATACGATCCAGTCTTGTAAATTGTTGAGCTGTAGAGGGTCAAAAGGGTAGATATCGAGGGTTAGATCATAGACTGAGGATTATGGTGTGATCTAGTCCACCTCTTAACAGATCTTGACCTGAATGAGGATGAGTAGTAAAGCGCATGATGTTGTAGTTTTAGAACCGCCATAATAAAAGAGCTTGAGAGCCAGATCTTTGTGGACGTAGCCCAGGAGGGGGTGAACCACAATAACACCTGTGTTATGTGATTGAATTTTTTGTTGGATCATGTTGTCATTAATGCCAATGGTTTGATTATTTGGAAGATTGTTGGATCATATGGCATTGATGTAAATGGTTTGGTTTGATTGATGTCATTGATTGATGTCAAGTAATTGATTGATATGATGCCCTTGATGAGAATGATATATGTCCAAGTGGAAACCAATCAATGCAAAGATGAATCATTAGTGTCTTATCATGGTTGATAAGGTGCACAAATGGATGAACTCCAAAGTGGTCCCCTTATGGTGAAAGCCCTCACCAGAAGACGCTTTACAGATTGAGTTATCCTAGAAGAATGGTTGGAGGACCCATGCTTGTATGTGGAATAATGAGATGAATATCAATGAAGTTGTTGATGAAACTATCCTAGATGGATAATGCTTGTCATGCCATTTCCGGTGGTATGTGGAATGTCACATAACTCCTCACTGTTTGAGAGTTATGGCCTTATGAAGTTGGATAACCCCCATATGAAGGCTTGAAGCCCCAAAAGGTCAAAGAAGTAAAAGTGCTTGAAAAGAAGATATCATTATTTAAATGATAAAGTAAAGTGACAAAATCAAGATGGATTATTTAAATGATAAAGTAAAGTGACAAAATCAAGATGGATTATTTAAATGATAAAGTAAAGTGACAAAATCAAGAAGGAATATTTAAATGATAAAGTATTGGAGAACTTTCTATTCATGGAAAGTGGTTAACCCTAAAATAAGGAAAATAGGTTAAGTGGCCTAGAAATGGGTTAAGTAACCTAAAAATGGGTTAAGTGACCTAGAAGATGAAAGTATAAATAAGAAGCTAGGATCTCTTGTAAAAAGTACATTTTGGTAAGAATCCTTTTTGTGGATCAATGGAGAGCTTCTTGGTAATATATTTTGGAGTATTGATGGAGAGCTTCTTGTGAGAGAATCTTATTGGTGTGGATCTCTTGAGCATGATTGCAGATCTATTCTGAGGAAGAGAGCGAGAGGAGGATCTCATGGACACATCAAAGTTTCAACAATATCAGAGATCTTGATGGAAAAAGTCTTAGAGTCACAGAAAACCCTATTTCCTGATGCCCACGCGGGTTGTCTGTGTATAGGGTGCATGTACATGTGGGATGGTTGTGTATAGGGTGAGTGTATACATGGGTTGGCTGTGTATAGGGTGAGTGTACACGTGGGTTGGTTGTGTACAGGGAGCGTGGACTAAATTAAATCATGGAGATTTTTGTTTGAGTTGGTGCCAAGCTCTTGGATGATGAGGAAGGTTCCAGATCTACATTCTATGGCCTCAGATCTATCACTAAGACACTGGTATGGTTACATTATTGTCTTGATAGATGCTATTGTTTGATATGTTGTGAATGCTTAGGGAATTCTTGGTATGGCTTCTATGATGTGGCTCAATTTGGTTGATTTGATGGATGGAGTGAGCAACACTCTTGTGATTCTGTAGTGACACGATTGCTATGGTACACTAGTTGTTTATACATGATTGAGATAGCATTCATATTGATTTGTTGTGGAGCATGAGCAAGCTATTGGAGAGCTTGGATGTGTTGTGACTGGCTATGGGTCAGTTTGGATAGTGGAAGACAGAAAAGAAAGTGATTGCAGGTTGCAGAGGATCTGAACATGTGAAGCAAAGAAAAACCCTAAGTGCTCAAGAACATACACTTGTTACATTATACACTGGCAGCATTCACACACGGGCTGTAGTGAGCCAGAGCGCGTGCACACGTGGGCTGCACTATTGACAGGTCGTGTACCTGTTGACAGTTTGATATCTGTTGATGATTGTTGCCTCATCTCAGTTGTTGCTAAGAATGTAAGTTGAGTCTTGCATATAGAGCCGGTGCTCTTGTAGAGTTGTACTCTATTCAGTTGTTGCTAATAAACGCCAAGGATTGTAGTCCATAATAAAAAGAGCCCCACACTCATTCACCCCCCCCTCTAAGTGTAGTAGGTGTGTCCAACAATTGGTATCAAAGCAGGCCTTCACTACAAGCCTTAACAAGCTTGAAGGAGATCCATAGACACTCAAATGGTTGATGAAGTTCCAATCCTTGATGAGGAAAACTATTCTACTTGGAGAATAGAGATGAGAGTGTATTTGAAGACAATGGGAGCAACTATTTGGAAGGAAACCATCGGTGGGTATGTTCCGTTGAAGAACAAGTCAAAGTTGGCAGCTCAAAGGGAAGGAAAGAAGAATGATGCATTGGCTCTCAAGACCATTCTTAGTGGAATCTCAAGCCCTATCAAAGAGAGCATGGGACAATGCACTTCCACCAAGGATCTATGGCTAAAGCTAGAGGAGACATATCAAAGCAAGGAAGAAGAAGAAATTGAAGACCACTCCATCAAGATCATCAAAGGTAAAGAATCATCA
>ML777577.1:308854-326492 GCA_009831015.1 Picea engelmannii
TTCTTGGTATGGCTTCTATGATGTGGATCAATTTGGTTGATTTGATGGATGGAGTGAGCAACACTCTTGTGATTCTGTAGTGACATGATTGCTATGGTACACTAGTTGTTTATACATGATTGAGATAGCATTCATATTGATTTGTTGTGGAGCATGAGCAAGCTATTAGAGAGTTTGGATGTGTTGTGACTGGCTGTGGGTCAGTTTGGACAGTGGAAGACATAAGAGAAAGTGATTGCAGGTTGCAGAGGATCTGAGCATGTGAAGCAAAGCAAAACCCTAAGTGCTCAAGAGCATACACTTGTTACATTATACACTGGCCGCGTTCACACACGGGCTGTAGTGAGCCAGAGCGCGTGCACACGTAGGCTACACTACTGACAGGTCGCGTACCTGTTGACAGATTGATATCTGTTGAGGATTGTTGCCTCATCTCAGTTGGTCCTGAGAATGTAAGCTGAGTCTTGCATATAGAGCTGGTGCTCTTGTAGAGTTGTACTCTATTCAGTTGTTGCTGATAAACCCCAAGGATTGTAGTTCGTAATAAAAAGAGCCCCACACTCATTCACCCCCCCTCTAAGTGTGGTAGGTGTGTCCAACATGTTTGTATCCCTTTTACTGTCAATAAGTAGGCGTTAGAATGATGTATGAATGAATTAATGGATCTAATTACGCTACATGCATGAATGAGAATGACGATATATTGCTCTAATAATTAGATAGAATTCACAACGGCAATTCACAGATCCCCATTCAGTCCTGGACTACAAGCATTTGAGCATTGCAGTCACCTATTAAGACTATCTCGGGTGAGACTGCGCAGTGCACTCTGTGCGCTGCACTGCCTTCTGGTTTACCAGGAGGGCCGATAGTTTTAGAGGCTTTGCTGGATCTCCAGTAGATCTGAACTTGGGTCAAATCATGTTAAAGTGATAACTAAGATAAGAAACCAACAAATTTCATGTTGATGTTCATTGAGATTCATAATTATATGATCTTTGGATAAGTCTTATATAAGCTACAAGGTTATATTAGATTTTAGAACTATTTTATTCTATCTTTATTTCATTCATTATGGAGCTTATATTGCGTTATAAAAAAATTGAATGCTCTTTATATCCTAAAACTAACAAGCATTATCATTACAAAATCCATCACCATATCACATTTGCATTGAGAAGGACCTTACATGGTTTATTATACAAATTTGGAAATGATTAAAAAAACTTTGTAATTTGTAAAACCTTGCAATAATTAAATCAGTTTATATTTGATGTGCTCATATGTTGGATTAATCATATCACTCAAAGGGTTATAATTTTAGTAAATAACTTTTCCAAATGGAAATTCTAAACCCCATCGTTCTTTGCTTTGTCACTTGGGCGAATACACCTTACTGTACTTTGCTATAATTTCGAATCAATGTGCATTTATATGAAGAATAAACATGTACGTATGATGGTCTTGTCATTTGCAAGTTTATGTTTCATTATGATCTTTTTTATCACTTTAAGTTTATTTTAATACAAATGCGAGGTATAGTATTGTAAACCTATGATATGCATTACAAAAACCTTAGATCTTTGACCATACTTGAGCTCATCGAATCATCAAAATTAAAACAGGGTTAATGTGATATTTATGGTGAATCTATTGCACAATGTGATGAGTTAGGATCCTGAAGTTACCATTACCAAATTATGCTCCCAGTCCTTTCCTACATCATCATCTGTACTGGTTGAGGACAATTAATCACATCACACCATTATCATCAGTTAATGCAGTAATGTATGATAGGTTAGGTCGGTTCTCACCTCGAAATGGTCATTTGGGACTTTTCATTCTAAAGATTTTCCATTCTAATGAGGGTTTCATTTCCTTTTTGATGTGAGAACTATAGATAGGGTTTACTTTCAGCTTTGTGTCTAAGAGTTTTCAACGCCCTTTCCTGTGTTTTCGTGAGTTATATCAATATAGGATTGATTTCAAAATGTGAGCCTGCAGATTTAGAGCTCGTTGAAGCATGCACAGATCACCATGCCATATTTCAAAACGTGGATTGGCTCAAGTTTGTTTTAATCAGGTTTCCTGGCCATAATCCACTAGCATGCCTGAGTTTTTTGTGTTTTTGGTCTCAATGGGCGAAATCAGAAACAAGTCATTAAGTTTGATCTCAATTTATGACCGATTTAGGGTGGATCTAAAAACTCTGGGACATGGGTTTTTCTCAGAACGAACCCATTTAGCTGTCTTGTGAGCTGTTTTAGAAATGGATACACGAATTGGGAGAAAACCCTAGTTCCTCTGAAGCCTATTTTTAGGTTTCGTCCAACGATGTCCAGACCTGGTAGACAAAGCATTTTCTTTGAGTTTCAATGGAAAATTTCAAGACTCTTTAAAACCAATTCTAAAGGAGATATTATTGTGTGTTTGGTCGATCTAGAACTTAAAAACGAGCAGTTCAAAACACTAAAAAGGTCACTAATTGAAGACTATGAGAATAAATTAATTGAGCTAAAAAGGAAAGCATATAAAAAGAAAATTATGTAGCCATAAATTGACCTGGAGCAAATATCTTTGTCAATTCAAATTTTACAGATTCTGCTTCTTGATATTCAGTAATCGAAATTAATGTTTTGATTGTCAGGTAAAAAGTTTGATTTTGTTGTTTTATTTATTGTTTCTTTTTAATAAAGAGCAGCTACAGAATCTAAATTCTGTAGCCGCTCTAATTTTATATTGTTTTTGTTATTTTAATTCATTTTATTGAGATTTTAATTTATTCTATTTTTTTTGGATAGGTGGAAAATATGATGTTGATCGAAGATTATGTACAACTGCATTTTCAAGATTTCAAAGATAAACTTGTGGAGAAAACGAAACAGTATGCAATGAGATGATGAGGACCAAAAATCTTGCATGAATTCCCTCCACAAATATCAAAAACAATCTCATGATTAATAGCAATTAGTTTAATAGCTCCAGATTATTTGTATTTTTGGGATATAGTTGTTTGAGTTTAGAATATGGTTTCGGAGAAACTAAATATTTTGAATAATATCCTAATTCCAGATTTATTGGAGAGATTCCCTCTTCAATTAATGATAGTTGTTAGAGATTGTAAGGGGTCTTGGGTTTTATAAAAAGAGAAGAAGAAAACATGATTTTGGGGGCGTTCCAAATCTGCAACTTATGGGAGAATTCTGCAGTGAAATAGAGGCTACATTGCACTATTGTATTATAGTGATCTTCTTCTTGTAGGATTTTGGAGGACTGTGTAATGATAGAGTTATTTCAAATAAATGTCAAGTTTCCATTTTATGCATTGTTATATAATTTGTAAGTTTTTTTGTTTTGTTTATTATTGTGAATTTCAGTTTTAATTTAAATCTTTAATTTTGTGAATCTATATTTGCAAAAAAAACATATTTCAAATTAGAATTTAATTTTAGATTCAAAGGAATTTGATTATAATTATTGGTAACTATTTATCATTAGATTATAGTCTTGCTAGGTTTTAACTACAATTGCGTTAAAAGAAATGCCTCTCTAATACGATAGTAAATTTGGAATTGAATCTATCTTGTTGATTGAATTTGAGTATATGTAGTGGTTATTTTAATAACTATTTATTGAAGTAATTTCATTGCATATTCGTGTTAATAGTTTGTAAATCGTATGAACTAATTCTATGATTTGCATACGCATCCTAATCTTGAATTCAATATCAGTCTTTTCCCCTTTTTAGATACTCTTTATCTTAATTAGGAGTTAGGCTATCCTTCTCCTCGTTGAGATAGTTTTTCATTTGTTACTTGCATATAAGAGTAGATTTTTATTTAGAGTAAATTCATTACATTCTACGAGTCTCCTTTTGTGGACACAAAATCCATCGTGGCATGGATGAACCCTTATGTTAGCCTAAGGGTTGCTTTCTTGCAAGCTAGTAGCAAGAGGGTAAATCCAATATATCTTTTCTTGTTGATGGTAATCAAGAATATCACAAGTTAACAAGAAGAGTTAGAAGGTTGTTCCTTGTATTTTGTTTGTTTATCAAAGCAAGTGATAATATACATCAGCAAATAGAAGGCCTTGTGTATATATATTTGTACATATAGATTAACTTATATTAGGCTATTCTTAGGACAAGGGTAATTGGAGACTCATAGAACCAATCATAATCACCATTTCAATGGATAAGGGTCTAATTGGGACCCTGATCGGGTGATCTCCCTATGATGTTGAACATGGTCATTTTTTACCATCAACATTTTTGGCGCTAGAAGGAGTGAATCAATGAGTGTGCATAATAAGTTGATTCTTATGAACTATTTTCTTTAACACTATTATTCATTTTAATGGCTTCCTCTAAACTGCCCATATGGAGTTGTATATCTGGTCGCTCATAAAGATCTCCAACACAGGTATTTAAGCACTTGTCAAAGTTAAAGTTTAGTGGTGAGTCTAATTCGTTTGCATTTCATCATGTTCATCAATTTATTTTGAATTGTAAAAATTTTGATACTGATGATGGTGTAATGTGCAGGATTTTCACTCTCACCTTAATAGGTCAGGCCAAAGACTGGTGTAGATATTACCAGTTGCTTCTGTAGGTAGATGGTATGCGTTTGTTCTAATGTTCTTGCATATATTTTAAGATTATGACTGTGATCAAGTTTTCCTCGAACTTGAGAACTTGCGAAGAATTGAAGGTGAGTCCTATGACAATTTTCTTCTTAAATTCAAATTGATTTGCTTTAAATTTCAATAAGTTGATTTACCTTCTATGCATGAATTAATAGGATGGTTTAAACACATTCTTTCACTTACTTGTATTAATCATAATCATAATGATTCAGAAAATTTAGCTTTTCTTAATGCTATTTCTACTATTGATGAACTTGTTACTTCTTATGTTATGGTCGATCCCATTGTAACAGTAAATTCAAAAATTATTAAGAAACAATTTCAGGAAAACACAAATCCATCTAGTGAAATCATAATTCATCCTAAAAATGTTTCAAATCCCAATGCAATTGTTGTTTGTCATAATGATGAAAGTTGTTTCATTAAGAGCAAATCAACTAGTATTTCTAATATCATTATTAGTAATTCTCATCCCTACATCTCAGAACATCTTGATTATCACTCTCAAGAAAGGTAATTTGTATTCAATCAAGTCAATTCCCTAATTGAAAGTGATATATGTGTTGAGGAAAACAATATTGAAATGGTATTAGAAAATAAAGTATATGATAATGATCATTCCAAGAATAGAGAGGCATTTACTTTTATTTGTTCCATCAACCATTTTTCTCTTTACCCTGATCATTTTGCTAATAGAAATTTGTTTGATAATCATCTTAGAGTTCCTCTTCATTTAAATGACATTTTACAAAACAAAGTAACTTTCATAAGTCAAACATATTTTGTATCTTTTGAATATCAGAGTAACAAATCATTAATTGATCATTTTTTCGATAATTTTCATACATGTTCATCATCTTATGTTTCTGGTTCTAATCTAAAGGAAAATAATCAAGGTAGTGAATGTGAAATCATTTATGATAATGATCTAGAGGATGAGCATAGTAAGGAACTTCACCCCAGCTGATGGTTATGTCAGGTTCTTGTATTTCCAACCCTCATGATCAATTCAAATTCCAAGATGTAGGATATCATTTCATTGATCATTTTTCAATTGATTCTCATCTTGAGTCTTCACATAATGATTTCACTTTTAAAGAAATAAATTTCATCCCTATATTTGATTCTTATGATATAACTCAAGTTCCTACTTCTTTTCATAATCTTGAACTTTTAGCACAAGTTGATACTAGTTTTAACATTGATTATCTTATAGTGTTTGATACTCGTGTAAAAGAAATTCATGTAAATGAATCCCAGTTGTTTTGTAACAATGGTGTAAATAAAAATGTATTATTTGAATATGGATTGCTATCTTCCTCTTTTTTTAATCTCCTCCAATCCATAACTGATACTCATGATTATTTTTATGATCCAATACATATATGGTTGGAGAATTGGTTGAAGGAGAGTTCTTTTGTAAATAAAGTTTTATGTTTTGTTTTAGTAGGAATTAATGTACATAATATATTTAGATTTTCTTTTGATATTTTAATATTTTTAACTTTATTTATGTTACTAATATTTGACATATGTGTAGGTAATAAAGAAATTGAATGGCTCCACTGGAAATTTGAATATACTTAGTCATATTTCCCTCCTAAAGTTATAGTAGGAGTAGGTTTAGTTTACCATAGATTCATTTTATTTTAAGTGCAGATTCAATAAATGATGTTCTTAAGCGTATATGAACTTAATAAAATCCACAAATTCTTCATACTTTTATTTTTATCATAAGAATAGGTTATTTCTTTATGGTAAGTCTCATATGCCTATTTTCATCCTTGACTATTTCTCTTGGTGATTTTAGTTATGTTTTAATATTGGTTGATTTAATTTATGTTTTGCAGGTCCTCAAGATTTGTTGCAAGCCTAGATTTGAAATCCCCCCACCTTTCCCTCATGGTTCACAGAGTAGTTGTGGTGATAATTAATAACAAATAAGTTACGTCAGGGAAGTCTTTATGTTCATTTATTATCTTGTTCTTTGCTTTGAAAATTTGAATTTTTATAACAAGATATTTGTAAAGAAAAAGAAACTTGATGTAACTTTACCTTTTAGTCATGATTGCCCCCTAGTTTTAGGTGTGACGTTTTCTTTCAATTTTTTGCTTTGCAATTTTTCTTTTCTTTCAGATTTGCACTTTCATTCTTATTTGGATTTAAAATTTTCGGTTTTGATTTGTTTCGGTTTTTGATTGGATTTTATAACATTTCCAAAATTATGGGGAGTTTTTTCCTACCCAACATTAATTGACCATCATGGGGAAATCTGTTACTCTATCCTTTTCTAGGATTTCATTTATCGAAAGGTCATTTTTACCAAGTTTTCACCTTCTTATACACTAATTGTTAGCTATGTGGAACATTTCGACATGTTTCAAGCATTATAATATTATCTTTAAAAAAAGAAAGAATTGTTAACATTCTTTACTTTGAATCCCTCCCATCCCCTCCAAATATAAAATCCTTTACTTGGGTAGATGAAGAGAAACTAGTGAGGTCAAACTCAACTGGTATCACATCTATTACTTCAAGCTAAACTCTCTTGTACCACCCCACTCTATTCACCTAATTTCTAAAAGAAATTCTCCAAATATATTTATCAAAAGGGTGGCATAAGGGAGTTGAAATCACATTTGTGTGGAAAGTGTGTGTAAACCCACCAGGGTACTGAAAAGGCTCGCTGGAAGTAGGTAAATACACACATGGTATCAAGACAACTTTTTTGGGGCACTGAACAGGCTTGCTGGCAGCAAATCAATGTCGGGTAAAGAGGTAATTTTTAAATAGATGCATGCTAATATTTAACAACCTACTAGCTATTTTTACTGTCCAGTAGTAGAGATGCAACTAAAAATTAATGAACATTCCCTATTTTTGGATTCACTATCTCAAAATTAGGGATTCAAGTACTTTCATTTCTAAAAGCTTATTTTACTTAGATTTTGTTTTATGTGGGACCCTTGGAAATGTTGTAGTGTGAAAGAAATTGTTGAAAGCTTTCATTTTTGATATTTGGTAAATTTAGTCCTATCATTTTATAACTAGAGATAACTACTTCTTCTCCACGTGTCACCAATTTTTATCATGAATAACAACCTCCCAAATTTTTGTTTAACGATTACATATAAAATTTGGGCCCCTTAATGTTTTGAGATTTTATTTTGCAATGATTGGATTTCCCTTTTATTGGATTATGTAAATATGTTTTTGCTGTGATATTTTCTAAGTATCAAGACTTTGCATTGAAACATTTTCATGTTTTAATCTTTCGTATGAGTTGATTGAATGATTCCTCTCTTGAATTTCATGATTTTTAACATCAAATTCAAGAGGATTTACTTTCGAGATCGGCCAAATGTCATATTGTTTTATATGGTTTCATTGTTTTCTATATGACTTGAACTTGTGTTTCACTCACAAGAATGATTTTTCAAACTCTTATAACTCATTACATTTTGGATTTTGATCATATGAATTAAGTGTTTTTTTCTTTAGCTACAAAATTTCCTTGACTACAAAATTTCTTTGAATTTTAAACACTTAAGTTTTCTTTTGTATAGGACAATTTATTGAAATTTCATGTTGATGGTAATTGAGATTCATAATTATATTGTCTTTGGATAAGTCTTATATAAGCTACAAGGTTATATTGGATTTTAGAACTATTTTGTTCTATCTTTATTTCATTCATTATGGTAGCTTATATCGCGTTATAAAGAAATTGAATGCTCTTTCTATCCTAAAATTAACAAGCATTATCATTAAAAATTCCATCACCATATCACATTTGCGTTGAGAAGGATCTTACATGGTTTATTATACAAATTTGGAAATGCTTCAAAAAACTTTGTAATTAGTAAAACCTTGCAATAATTAAATCAATTTATATTTGATGCGCTCAGATGTTGGATTAATCATATCACTCAAAGGGTTATAATTTTAGTAAATAACCTTTCCAAATGGAAATTCTAAACCCCATCTTTCTTTGATTTGTCACCTAGGAGAGTACACCTTACTATAATTTGTTATAATTTCGAATCAATGTGCATTTATATGAAGAATAAATAGGTACGTATGATGGTCTTGTCATTTGTAAGTTTATGTTTCATTATGATATTGTTTTATCACTTTGAGTTTACGTTAATACAAATGCGAGGTATATTATTGTAAACCTATGGTCTGCACTAAGAAAACCTTATATCTTTGACCATACCTGAGCTCATCGAATCATCAAAATTACAATAGGGTTAAAGTGATATTTATGGTGAATCTATTGCACAATGTGATGAGTTATGATCTCGAAGTTACCATTACCAAATGATGCTTCAAGTCCTTTCCTACATCATCATATGTATTGGTTGAGGACAATTAATCATATCACACCATTATCATGAGTTAATGAAGTAATGTATAACAGGTTAGGTCGGTTCTCACCTCGAAATGGTCTTTTGAGACTTTTCATTCTAAAGATTTTCCATTCTACTGAGGGTTCCATTTCCTTTTTGTTGTGAGGATTACATATGAGGGTTTACATTCAACTCTGTGTCTCATAGTTTTCAACACCCTTTCCTGTGATTTCATGAGTTATATCAGTATGGGATTGATTTCAAAACGTGAACCTGCAGATTTAGAGCTCATTAAAACATGCACAGATCACCATGCCATATTTCAAAACGTGGATTGGATCAAGTTTGTTTTAATCAGGTTTCGTGGCCATAATCCACTAGCATTCCTGATTTTTTTGCGTTTTTGGTCTCAATGGGTGAAATTAGAAACAAGTCATTAAGTTCTAGTTCAATTTCTGACCAATTTAGGGAGAATCTAAAAAATATGAGACATGGGTTTTTCTCGGAAGGGACCTATTTAGCTGACTCATGAGATGTTTTAGAAATGAATGAACGATTTGGGATAAAACCCTGGTTATTCCGAGGCATATTTTCAGGTTGCGGCCAATGACGTCCAGAACCGGTAGACAAACAATTTGCTTTGAGTTTCAATGGAAAATCTGTCAGGATAGGAGATGTCAAGCTACAAATAGATGAAGGATTTATTTCAAAAACCATAGGTATGAATATAAATTCATTTCAATCTTATGTCCAAATAACAACTACATCAAAACATCATGAAATCGTTAAACCCTTTGTTGCAGGAGCATGCAATAAACATGAACAAGAAAAAACAAAGTTAGGTTTTAATTCTAAGAATACATGTGAAGATGATAATGTTGATTCCTCTCAAGTTTTGGGTTCGAAATTTTTATTTTCTATGATTACTCAAAACATGAGTTGATGATCCAAAATGGATCTGAAAATGCCAAAAATTCAAAGTTATCAGATTCATACGAAACCAATGCCATCGTGTAGTGCTCATCTCATCGATTTTGACAGTATATTCTTTTTCGAAAATGGACTCCATATGGCAAAGATATCACGTTCTGAAGTTTGTCCAAACATGCAAAACGTCAAAGGTCAAAGTCAACAGTCCATACTGATGGCGTAGTAGTATGACCCGCACGTGGTAAATGACATCAACATGATGCTTGCATGATGACGTTGAAGTACCATAGGCTGACATGTGTCAGAGGGATTCAACATCTTTGGATGTTGATGTGGCAGGTGACTGGACTGTACGAAATGACACATGGAAGTCCGTACGATGAAGTGGCCTAGTGACAGCATGACGCGTGGAAGTATGGATGACATGGGGCAGTGACGTTGTAGGATGCAGTTGTGACGCATGGAAGTATGGTCATGAGTTGGCGTTGACTGTGTATATGGTCCAATTGGGTGATGACATGTGGTCCAATCACAAGGCACCACGTGGCACCCCGAATAAGACCAAGAACGATCAAGTAAAATTTTGTTTGCACCTCCACAGGATTTGAGCCCTTGACCTTCGGGCAAGCAACGACCTAAACTCCACACGCTAACCACTTAAGCGCATATGCTTCTTGTTAATACACTTGGCAGATATTATATTTGTTGTGATATAACGTCGTTGTTGAGGGAGTGCTAGACCATGGGTTTTACGACAGGAACACACCACATATCATATTACATGGGTATTAAACCTTGGGATAAGCCCCAAAATTTGTAATATGTGCGCCATATAACCCACAGGTGGATCGAAACCATAGAAAATGGTTTATTTAGAACCATAAAATTATATTGTATACCATATACATTGGGGTTTAGTGTAAATTATGCCAAGAAGTGAGGGTCTTGTTGGGATTTTATCCCACAACCTGTACTTTTTAAACCAAAAGTTTTACCACTGCAGAGGAGGTCGACTTATGCTACAGGGTGCAGAACAATGTGATTTATGCAAGAAAAACCAATGAGCTAAAGGGAATTTGGAGGCCATTTGTGGGAGCTAGAGTTGGCCTTTTTCAGTGCCATCAATTGCGTTGGATTCTTGAGGTCAAGCAAAACACGGTGAGACMAATATGAAATCCATTTGATGTATTTTTTATGTACTTTTGAAGCATTGAATAAATTGATAAAGAATCCTCCSCCATTGAGACAAAGGCCCAGAGACGTAGAAAAAAWTGTCAAACTTTGTTATCAAGTTTTAGCTTTATGGTTTGTTGTCATTATTGTTCMTTTTATGTTATGAATTMTTTATATGGATGCAACTTCTTTCATTAAGCATTTTTTCTTTATTATTAAGTCTTGATTGGTAAATTTACACATGCAAAATACTTAACCAAAGTCATTAAAAGATAATTTYGGATCAAGAGGTATCAAAGAAGGTTAATAGTTGGTTGTTCTTTAGTATGCATGATTACCAGGGAAAATTTAAAGCATGGTGAAGGAGAGCTTGAAGAAGGAGATATTGAGATTGGATCAAGAAAAATGACATCTCAAAGTGAGAATATGGTACCAGAAGGACTTTCTCAATAAGAAAGAGAATTTCAAAGAACTTTCTTTGCTATGTTGGAGATGGTAAAAATATTGTATGAAGATTACTTGGAATGGAAGAGACATGTTCAAGGGGAATCTTCAAAGCAAGACAAAATTGAAGAGGGAGAAGACCCTCCAAAACCTCCTCCATCTCCTTCATATCCACCTTCTTCTTCTTCTTCAAGTACAAGTTATACTTCTACTTCTACTGCTACTTCTGCAAGAAAACATTCTCATTCCCATAAACATAATCCTAACATGCCATTACTTAAACTTGATGTGAAATTTGATTTGCTCATGTATAATGGAAAAGTCAATGTTGAGAATCTTGATAACTGGGTTAGGCAAATGTAGGTATATTTCAGTGTGCAACAAATCAATGATGAGGCAACCAAGATCAAATTGGCATCGCTTCGTCTTGCATGAAAAACACTCATCTAGTGGCAAAGCAAGTTGCAACGCCATACTTAGCAAATTGGTAATGTATTTCCATCATGGAAAGATTTTATTTTTTCACTTAGAAAACAGTGCTATCCATTGGGGTATAAGGAGAAGGCTTTAATTGAATGGAAAACTCTTAAATTAAGGAAAGGACAATCGGTGCAAGAATACATAGATGAATTTTGTAAGATGGAATTGATGTTAAAAATTCCATTACATACACAAGAAACTCTTATGAAGTATATAGGAGGTTTTCCTGCTCATATTCATAATATTGTGTTTATGTTTGACCTACTAATATTGATGAAGTTTTTGTTCAAGCGACATATATTGAAGCAGGAAAACCTAGAGTTGGTGTATCAGGGGAATCATGTTCAAAGAAATAATGAAAAGGAAAAGGGAATCTGAAGAAAGCAAACTCAACTACAGTGAAGGAAGATAATCTCTCTTGAAAACATTACAAGAAACAAGGGCACGATGATGAGAACTGTTGGAAATTGCACCCAGAGAAGAGACCAAAATGGTTCAAATAAAATAAAGGGAGGAAAATAGTTGCAGTAGCAGCAAAACCAAAAGACTTGAGGTCGGATTCAGGTGATGAGACTAAAGTCAAAACAATTGGTTTGTCACGTAAAATTGGTGATGGTTTTGATTCAATAAGTAAATTGTTTCATATAAGGGTCATTATGAAACATACCAATATTGACACTTTGTTAGAAAGTGGATCTCAAGATAACTTAATTTAAGAAGAAGTGGTTAAGCAATTGGGATTGGAAACTAAGATGCATCACAAACCCTACTCACTAAATTGGATAAGCAAAAATCACAAATTGCCCATAACAAAGCAATGTGTCATAAAGTTTTCAATTACATCTAAGTTTTTAGATGAGGTAACATGTGATGTACCACTAGAAGCATGTGGAATGGTATTGGGTAGCCCTTATTTATATGATTGCAAATCAATCTTCTTCAGGGAAGAACATAATCAATATCACTTAACTAAAGAAGGGACAAAATATGTTGTGCATGCTCATCATATAAAAGGGAATCAATCTCTTTTTACAATGGAATAATTAAAGAAGAAAACTTATGTAAGAAATACACCTATAATTGTACCAGTTGATCTCAAGCAAGAAAATAAAATGGTCGTAACATGTAGATCTAGCCAAACTTTTCTTCAAGATGAGTTTTTGTCATGCAAGCTTGTAAAGAAGAACATACATGTTGGTTCATTGTTAGTCATGTTTCTGATATTTTTATCGTTGATAATGTTTTCTACATGGATAGTAGTAAATTCAGAAGGATGTGAACGAATAAAGATGGCTAACAATATGTGTTCAGTTATTATGGTTGTTTTGTAATTGATTATGATGCGACAGATTCACATGACAGATTTGATAGACAAAGGACAAGTGGGGAGGCCTATATTGCACTTGATATTTGGTTAATATCCTTTTGGAGGACCAAAAGGTCTCAGTGGAGAGGTGTGATCCAAAATAGATATGAAAAGACCAAAAATTCAAAGTTCTCAGATTTAGAAGAAACCAACGACATCGCATAGTGCTCTTCGCACCGATTCCGATAGTATATTCTTTATCTAAAATGGACTTTGTATGGCGAAGATAACGCGTTCTGAAGTTTTCTCCAAACATGCAAAAAGTCAAAGGTCAAAGTCAACATTCCGTACTAATGATGTAGAAGTACAACCGACACGTGGAAAATGATGTCAGCATGCTTACATGGCAGCACCAGAGGCTGACACATGTTAGGAAGATTCAACATTTTCGGATGCTGATGCGGTAGGTGACTGGACTGTACGGGTTGACATGTGGCAATTCGTACAATGACGTGGCCCAGTGGCAGCATGATGCGTGGCAGTATGAATGATAGGTGGTAGTGACGTGGTAGGTTGTGATTGTGACGCGTGGCAGTACAATCATGAGTTGATGTTGATTGTGTATACAGTCCAATTGGGTTACGACACGTGGCCTAGTCATAGGGCACCACATGGCACCCCAGATAAGGCCAAGAAGGGTCGGGTAAAATTTTGTTTGCACCTCTGCAGGATTCGAGCCCTTGACCTCTAGGCAAGAAAAAACCTAACCTCCACACTCTAACCACTTGGGCGCATATGATTCTTGTTAGTATACTTGGAAGATATTATATTTTTTGTGATATAACATAATTGTTGAGGGATAAGCGCCCGATCAGTGGGCCTAGCTCATCGACCAAGGCACTAGACCATGGGTTTAATGATGGGCGTGAACCACATATCATATTGCATGGGTATTAAACCTTATGATAAGCCCCAAAATTTTTAATATGCATGCCATAGGAAATGGTTTATTTAAAACCGTAAAATTATATTGTATACCATATACATTGGGGTTTAGCGCATATTATGCCAAGAATCAAGGGTCTTGTTGGGATTTGATCCCATGAACTCTACTTTTTAAAACCAAAGTTTTACCACTGTAGAGGAGGTCGACTTATGCTACAGGGTGCAGAACAATGCGATTTATGCAATAAAAACCAGCGAGCTAAAGGAACTTTGGAGGCCATTTGTGGGAGATAGAGTTAGCCTTTTTCAGTGTCGTCAATTGCATTGGATTCTTGAGGTCAAGGAGAACAAAATGAGACCAGTATGAAATCCATTTGATGAAATTTTGATGTACTTTTAAAGAATTGAAGAAATTAATAAAGAACCCCCCCCCACTGAGACAAAGGCCTGGAGACCTAAGTCACCTGACATGAAGACACAGGACACATGGATAAAAGTATCCAATACAGACACAACGACCCTCAAAATCAGGACACGAGGGACCTAAGTCACCTGACATGAAGACACGAGACACAAGAATACAAGTATCCAATACGGACACAACGACCCCCAAAATTAGGACACGAGGGACACATTATATATATAAGTTAAAAATTATTGAAGCAGACAAAATATTGATAATAGATATTGATTAGTGATACATCATGAATTCCGAAAAAGATACATCATACAAATCAATCAAAATCTAAACATCATACTCATAGAACATATACATACTGATACATGATACAAATTATACAATGATATGATACATGTAACATTAGAATTTAGAACCAATGTGAATGAACCATAAAATAGAACCATAAATACTAAATAGTAGTTTGCAGATTTCTCATTAATTCTTGTCTTTAAGTCATCAAAATAAAAATGTATTACATATATACTGAGGGAATTCCACTACAAAATAAAAAAAAAATAGAGTAGAATCTAGATACAAAATAGTTAGGAATCTCATATTTCATAGATATTAGAGTCACTCTCAGTGTCAATAGTCCTCCTCCATGTCATAATCATCATTACTACCATGGTCATGTCCTCCATCCTCCTCTTCCTCTATGCCCAATCCAAGTTTTTCTAGTAAAATATGACTTCTAATCGATGTAAACGATGTCAAATTCCTCCACAAACCCATCACAGGCTCTTCAAAATTCAAATGAAAAACTAAAATCACAAAACCAAAACCCTTTTTATCTCCCACAAGATGCTTTACACAGGACACATGTCTCAAAATCATGTCACGTCCTCAGGAAGGTGTTTGACACTGTGTCCTACACTCATGACACGGCTTGATCACATGTCCGACATGTACCGTAACGTGTCTTCACATGGACCCCATGGATACAAAGACTTGGCCTCTTTTGGATGTGTCAAGTGACTTAGTCGGAGATGTAGGAAAAATTTTCAAACTCTGTTATTAAGTTTTTTCATTATGGTTTTCCGTCATTATTGTTCATTTGTTGTTTTGAATTCTTTATCTGGCTGCAACTTCTTTCATTAAGCATCTTCTCTTTATTACTAAGTCTTAATTGGTAAATTTACACATGCAAAATACTTAACCAAAGTCATTAAAAGATCATTTCGGATCAATCGAAAACTTGCTTTCAAATTAAAATCCACGTGTCTCACAAAAAACCATAATGATTTCTAATCCTCATCGAAATGCCAAATCCTCTGTCCAGAAAGCATTTGATGATGTGAATAAATTATTTGATTTGGTAAATAAAAGGCAGGGAAGGAAAATTTCAAGACTCTTCAAGAACAAATCTAAATGAACTACTACTATGTGTTTGGTCGATCTAGAACTTAAAAATGATCATTTCAAAACACTAAACGTGTCATTAATTGAAGACTATGAGAATAAATTAACTGAGCTAAAAAGGAAAGCATATAATTTTTTTTTATGTAGCCATGAATTTACTAGGAGGAAATATCTTTGTCAATTCAGATTTTACACACTTTGATTCTTGAGATCCAATAATGGAAATTAATGTTTTGATTGTCAGGTAAAAAGATTGATTTTGTTATTTTATTTATTGTTTATTTTTAATAAAGAACAACTAGAGAATTTAAAATTCTGTAGCCGCTCTAATTTTATATTGTTTTTTTTATTATTTTAATTCATTTTATTGAGGTTTTAATTTATTCTATTTTGTTTTGGATAGGTGGAAAATATGAGTGTTGATCAAATATTATGGATAGTTGCATTTTCAATATTTTGAAGATAAACTTGTGGAGAAAAACAGAACAATATGCAATGAGATGACAAGGACCAAAAATCTTGCATGAAGACCCTCCACAAATCTCGAAAACAATCTCATGATTAATAGAAATTAGTTTTAACCCCCGGATGGGGTGACATGTGGATGAAAGTGGGAGCCAGGTGGCGCTAGGTAGCACAGGGAGCTATTAATTCCTGTTTCCAGCCTCCCGTCCCCCCAATTAGAATGACCCGCATTTAGTGCGACTGAATGGAGGTGCGCTGAGAACTCCGAGGAAAATTAAGGGAACCATGCGTGAACTAGGCTGGGTGTACTTTCACCAGGCTTGTATTCACCTCGGCCTTCATAGATCCCTCCCACATCAACTCGCAAGGTTTTATGAAAGCTGGGATGTTGGATCGTTCTCTCATTCCTCCTTGGCATTTAGCTCGCCTGCTCCTCGACCTTCTTTGGATCTTCCACAACTTTTTCGCTTTAAGCCTGCCCAAGCTTTCTCTGGTTCCATTCATCCAATCTCGCAACATGCCCAGGGAGTGTGTGATCCAAAAATGAAGGTATTATTGATAACTTGCAAGTTAGTTTAATGTACTTTTTTCATCGAATCGTTAAGAATGCGAAATACATAAACTTGTTATCTTGTTTGCGGAATATCAAATGTGACTTTTACTTGATGCTTATTAATGAATAAAGATATCATCCAATAATATCCATGCTGCAAATGAAGAGAATAGAACAGCAAAATAGAAAGAGAAACAGAGACAAGAGGTTGATAACAGAGTTCACCAAATGTTGGCTATGTCTTTGGGCCCGCTTCCAAGTGGAGGACCTCTTTATTGCTCTTTAAAAATGCTCAAAGTTTTCTTACAATGCTCTTTGATATTACATTACATGCTTCATGTCTTCTGTGCAAGACCTCCTTGCTTAGATTCATACATGCACCATCAAAATCATCTCAACAACATGAGAAAAACGCCTCTCAAAACATGAGAAAAGGCCAAAATTTACAAACTGCTCCTTCAAAACCCTGCATCAAAAAGTTCCCCTACAAGCTTAAAAAAGTCTGGTTCTTATAGTTTTCAAGG
>ML777577.1:357798-370027 GCA_009831015.1 Picea engelmannii
TTTTTTTTTTACTTTATAAAGTGAAAATAACTTTAGGAAAGTGGTTCCTTTGAATTAAAATGATAGGACATAGTGTAAAAGTGGGGTTTTTCTTATGGTTCCCATACTTCGATAGTGCATTTCGGTACACCTAGAATGTTGGTATAGGTGATCAATTTTTGGGTGATAACAAGTTCTATCATGCATAATGCATAACACAAACTCCCTATAAAAATATTTAAGGGGATATATGTATGGCTAGTATGAAGTGTAAAATTTATATGCTACATTTTCCCACATTATAGGAGACATGATTCATTCTAGAAAAGTATTGAGACACCACAAAGAAAAACAAAAGGTTTAGAAATAAAATGTATGATCTGTAAATTGTCGTGGATATTCCAGTGAATAATTCGTCACAACAGATCTAATAAATAACTAAAATATTTGATATTGAGGTTATTTTTCCTTTAGATATCAAACTCTTGATTATTGATTTTTTGCTTATGCGTGAAATAGATAAAATGTGGAAAATAGATAATAGAAATAAATACACACACCATCCACAAATAAACACAAGATATGACCTCGAAAATCCAATACGGGAGAAAACCCAACTAGAAGGTGAAGTTGCTCTTCTCTCTTTTCTCTAGTATAGAAATGATGCAAGTACAGAAAAATAGGCACTCTCTGTGGAGTTTCCTTTGACTTGTGGCCTATATGGATGCCACAAAATATCTCCTCCTCTGTTATTCTCACAGAATACCACTTTGAGATGTTTTTCTCGGCTATGGAACAAGATACAATGCAAAAGAATGGAACCCCTTCTCCTAGTGGATCGGTATTTAACATAGCCCGATAGCCTTCTAGGGGTAGGTTTTTTACTTCCTCAACCCTCAATTGTGATAGGGTTTTGAAACTTCTAGAGTATTCTTGAAATTACATATGTGGTTATCCCCATATACATGAGTAATTGGGGATAATGTGGCATCCTCTCGTACCATAGTGGCCAACATGATAAGCCAACTTTTGGGAGATATAAATTTTGCATATGAACTTCGGTTGATGCATGGTATACACCGTTGGAAAGGTATCAAAGTGTAGAAAATTGTTCAGGGGGGTGCACAAGTTCTGTACACCATAAACCAACAATAAAACGCCATTTAATGCCTCGAAATGGATTTAGAAGGTTTCAGATCCTAATTTTCCAAATTCGGGTCTGCCACTAAAATGGCCTTGCAAGCTTAATCCTCCAATGTTTTCCACTATGAAATGATCGAGATAGATGAAAAAAAATATAATGAACCAATCCAGATCATACCTCCCCATTTAGGGAGGATTTTTGTCAACAAAATATTTATTGAATGAGGTGAGGAAATGTTTCCTCTACCTTCTTCCTGGAGTACCACCTTTTTTTTCCTGGAAGTTTTCCTTTCAACCCAATATGGAAAAGGTCATGATGTCCTTGTCTTGTAGTTTTGGATCTCTTCTGAAAAAATATGTCCTCTTCCAACTCTGCCTGAGCATCTGGTGCTAAATCCTCTATGGAAGGCAGGTCCTTCTCCTCCTTCTGATCCAACATGGAAAGCTCACAGAGTTTGAGATTCTCCACATTCACTACTAAGTAAATGCGCATGCATGGGGGTAGATTGAGTATTTAAGCATTGGCTTCCACATTTTTCAATACCTCAAAAGTACCATACCATATATCCTTGATATTGTTACCGAGACCCTAAATCCTTTCCTTATTCAATTGTAACCATACTTTGTCTCCCACTCTAAATGTTCTCTTTATTTTATGTTGGTCATGTCTATCCTTTTACTTTTCCTATGACTTCTTCTGTGTCTCTTGTACTTGGAAATGGATCTACCTAAACTTCTCAACAATTGTTTTGTCCTTTAATGCATCTTCTATGAGGTCCTCCCTCATACCTCTTTGTTGTTCACATACAACATCTAAGGGTGAAGGTAGAAAATATCCAAAGCAAGTTTCAAAAGGTTACTTACTAGTAGAAGCGTGGGTTGCTCTATTATAAGAGTGTTGTATATAAATCAAATTTTCATCCTAGTTCTTTGGATGCTTCTGAATGTAACCCCTCAAAGGTTGCACCAAATTCATGTTGACTAATTCCACTTGCCCATGTGTCTGTGGATGGAATGTTGTAGACCTCTTCAACTTAGTGTCCATCTTTTCCCACAATGTAGTCCAAAATGCATTGAGAAATATAGTGTCCCTATTCGAGATGATGCTCCTTGGTATCCCAAAGTACACCCAAAATTGTTCAAAGAACAATTTTGTTGCTTCCTATCCCTTGATGGTATTTTTACAAGGCATAAGAATGCACAATTTTCTAAACCTGTCAACTACCAAAAATAAATAGTCATGTCCCTTCTGTGTGTTTGGTAAACCTCCCACAAAATCCATGGAAATGTTTTCCCAAGGTTGATTAGGTACATGTAAGGGATGGTATAGACCTTGCTTCCTTTGTTGGACTTCATGGTACAACAAAGTATGCATCCTCTAATATATCGTTCTAAATCTTCTTGCATTCTAGACCAATACACATACCCCTGTAAGTTGTAAATTGTCTTCCCAAAACCAAAATGTCCTACAACCTTAGAGGTGTGAGCCTCTATGATAAGCTGCAATCATTCACCTCTAGGAACAAATAGCTTTTAGAGTAAACCATTATGGAAATGATAGTCATCCTTTCCATCACCTTCTTCTATACGAATTTGGCCCTGTAGCTACTGAAACACCTCCTTGAAGTCCTCATCTTTTATGTATGACTCTTTGTATATAGAAATAAATACACACAACATCCACAAATAAACACAAGATATGTCCTAGGAAACCCAATACGGGATAAAACCCAGCTAGAAGGTGAGGTTTCTCTGCTCTCTTTTATCTAGTATATAAATGATGCAAGTACAAAGACAGAGGCACTCTCCATGGAGTTTCCTTTGACATGTGATTTGTATGGCTGCTACAAAATCTCTCCTCCTCTGTTATTCTCATAGAATACCACTCTTATGTTTTTCTCGGCTATGGAACAAGATATGATGCAAAATAATGGAACCCCTTCTCTTCCTAGTGGCTCGGTATTTAACATAGCCCAATAGCCATCTAGGGGTAAGTTTTTTACTTCCTCATCCCTAAATTGTGATATGGTTTTGAACCTTCTAGAATATTCTTGAAATTACATATGTGGATAGCCCCACATGCATGAGTAATGGGGGTTGACGTGGCATCCTCTTGTACCATAGTGGTCAACATGATAGGTCAACTTATGAGAGACATAAATTTTGCATACAAACTCTTATTGATGCATGGTATACACCATTGGAAAGGTCTCAGAGTGTAGAACATTTTCAGGGGGGGTGTGAACATTTTGTACACCAAAAAAAAATAAAAATCATTTAATACCTCAAAATGGATTTAGAAGGTTTCAAACCCCAATTTTCCAAACTAGGACCTACCACTAAAATGTACCTGCAAACTTAATCCTTCAATTTTTTCTAATCTGAAAGGATCGAGATAAATGAAAAAAAATGAAATGATCCAAGCCGAATCATACCTCCCCATTTCGGGAGTCTTTTGGTCCCCAAAATATTTATTGAATGAGGTGAGGACATTTTTCCTCTACCCTTTCCCTGGAGTACCACTTTGCTTTTCCTGAAAGTTGTGTTTTCAACCCAATCTACCAAAGGTCATGTTTCCCATGTCTTGTATTTTTGGACCTCTTCTGAAAAAATATGTCCTCTACCAACTCTTCTTGATCATTTGGTGCTAAATCCTCTATGGAAGGTAGGTCTTGCTCCTGTTAGAAAAACAGGACCGTGGAGCAATAAAATAAAATAAATGAGGGAAAAAAACACAAAAGATACACAATACAATAGAGACATAGATTTACGTGGTTCACCCAGTGTGGGCTACATCCACCAGAGAAATTGCCAGGTCCTTCCTCTATTATTATCCAACATATGAAGGGATACAACCTACAACAAACCCGCTGTAACTTCCTCTTATTTCTGTCACAGTCTCCTATCTCAGAATACAATATTCGCCATCAACCATCACCGCAAATACATTTCCCTCATAAAAGAGGGTTGCCTTCTAGGGCAAAAAACCCTAACATAATATCTATCGTTAGATCTGCGACCTTATAATGAATGGTCCAGATTTACAATGAAATTACAATATACATTTACAAGACAATTTTTCCTTTGGGGGCTTCACCCCAGAACTGATCCAGATTTATGTAGGAACACAATGAAATACATAAATACACATAAACACAGAGATGCAACGGAAATAAGACTTCATTTCATTAATAACAAATGACTGAAATATGCTTACAGACAGAATGGAAATAAACTAGCTAGGCCACTGGTAGCTTATCTCTGAGAAGAGATGTGGCGGCTACTGGCATCTGAACTGTGTTACAATGAGGCTCGAAGGACTATTATTATTGAGAAACAATGGAAAACCCTAAACATCCAAAGACCTAACCCTAGGAGATGAAACGCCAAGACTATGGGCCCCGTTTGGGTAAGTTGGTACATCAACTTCTCGGGGACGTAACTTTGGCATACGATCTCCGTTTGACGCGTTCTATACCTCGTTAGAAAGATCTATCCGAGGACTACAAATTTTGGGTGAGCAACATGATTTATGAACCTTGTTGCTCCCCGTTTTCCCAAAAAAACGTCGTTTAAGGCCTCAAAACGGCTCCAGAAGTTCAGGACCCGAAAAACTGCTAAAAATAGTAAAATGTGTGGAAACTGAAAAACTAAAAGAAGCAATGGTGGGTGTCCAAGTGGAATAGGTGGGTGGCCACCAATATCCACTTGGATCATTCCTCCCCCCTTAGGAAGCAATGGTCCCCATTGTGTTGAGTTCCTCCATGAGATGAGGAAACTTTTGCTAAACTTGGTCCCTGGTGAGCCATTTGCCTTGGTGAAGGAGTTGGCCTGCTTTGACAACTCAATATAGCAGTATCCTTTGTTTTCGGGTGTGCTTGATCTGTGTATCCATGATTTGATCAGTTCTGGCTTGTTCCATGTAGTCTGGATTTAACTCTGTTGGTGTGAGTTGTTCTGCCATGTCGGATGTGTCTAGTAGAGTTGGAAAGTAAGGCCAAAGGCGGTCCACATTGAACACTGGGTGCAGACCAAGGAATGGTGGAATGCTGAGCTCAAAGGCATTTTCCCCTACAGCCTTGGTGAGGGTGTACGGCCCATATCGGAGTGGACGAAGCTTGCGGTGGGGTCTAGCAAGGTGCTCCTTTTGCAAATGCAGCCACAATTTGTCGCCCACTTGGAAGTTGTGTGGCACCCGATGTTGATCATGTCGCTGCTTGTACTTAGCATTGGATCTGTCCAAGATGTCATGAACCTGTTGGCAGATGTGTTGAATGTGCTCAATGAAGTTGTTTGCCTTATCCGACTCAGATTGGACATGAGCTTAATCTTCCCGAGTAGCCACAAATGGCATGGCTATGTCAATGGGACATAGTGGCTGGAATCCCAAGCCCACTTGAAAGGGGTTGTGGCTGGTTGAGCTATGGAGAGCCTGGTTGTAGCTATGTTGTACATAGGGGAGGCTCTCATCCCATGTGCGTGGATGATTTGAATTGTACATACGCAGAATGTGTACGATCATCCGGTTGACGATCTCTATCTGGCCATCAGTTTGCGGATGGAAACTTGTGGACTTGGTGAGCTTGGTGTCCAACATCGATCATAGGCTAGACCAAAATCTACTGAGGAACCTACTGTCCCGATCTGAGATGATATACTGTGGGATCCCAAAGTGTACCCACACTCGTTCAAAGAAGAGTTTAACAATGGCTTCTGCTGTGATATTCTTTCTGCAAGCCATCATAATGGACATCTTCGAGAATCGGTCGACGACCACAAAAACACAGTCATTTCCATGCTTATAGAAGGAAGGCCCAACATGTAATCCATAGTGATGGATTCCCAAGGTCGACTGGGGGTATGAAGCGGAGTATAGAGGCCTTGCTTCTTGATGGTCGGTTTGGCATTGGTGAAAGCAGTGTAGGACTTGATGTACTTCCCGACATATTGTCGAAGGCTTGGCCAATAGAAATACTTTTGTAGTACTACCACATTTTTCTCGACCCTGAAATGCCCAGTGACCCGACTGTAGTGCGCCTCCCAAATCATCTTGGCACGCTCGCTTGAAAGAACACAAAGGTGTCCCAGGTGACAAAGCAGGGCATCCTGGAGGTGAAAATTGGGAAGTTGCTTACCCTCCAAGAGTGTATTGTATGTGTGGCCGAATTCTGGATCACTTGTGTAGAGAAGCGGCCAATCAGAAGTCTCGTGCCCACAAGAGTTGAGCACAATGGTTAGCGCCACGATGGGTGGTTGACTGAAGTAGTCTGCAACATTATTGGTGCTTCCTTTTTTGTACTTAATGTTCAAATGAAACTATTGCAGGTATGTGGACCACTTCTGATGGAGATCGTTCTGCAACTTCCCTTGTGTCTGTATGAACTGCAGGGGTCAGTGGTCTGTGTGGATGATCGTTTCCTTTCCCAAAATGTAATGCTTCCATTGCCGACAAGCTTGCACAATGGAATACATTTCTTTGTCATAAGTGGGATACTTCCGGACTGTGTCGGAAAGTGTCTCACTGTGATATGCCACTGGATGCCCATGTTGAGTAAGGACTGCCCCAATAGCATAGTCAGAGGCATCTATCTCGATCTCAAATGGTTGTTGCAAGTCTGGTAATGTGAGCACTGGTGCAGAGCAGAGGTGATGCTTCAACTCCCCGAACGCCTTCTGTTGAGATTCAGACCAAAATAATTTTGCTTTAGCTCCTCCCTTGGTGACTTGACTCAAGGGCCAAGTAATATGAGAGAATCCCAACACAAACCTGCGGTAGAAATTGGCAAGACCTAAGAAGATGCGGAGCTCTATTAGGGTGGTTGGGGCTGGCCAATCCCGAATGACTTGGATCTTTGCTGGATCCACATGCACCCCCCGCTCATCAATAATGTATCCCAGATACTGAACCTGGGTTATGCCAAAAGTACATTTCTCCAAATTGGCACACAACTTGTGTTGCTGGAGTGTTTGGAGGACCTGTTGGATGTGGTGGAGGTGCTCTTCCCAAGTCTGGCTAAAGATCAGAATGTCATCCAAGTACACCACTACAAATGAGTTGGTGAATGGCCGCATGATGTCATCCATTAGCCTCATGAAGGTTGCAGGGGCATTCGTCAACCCGAAAGGCATGACCAACCATTCAAAAAGGCCCTCCTTGGATTTGAATGCAATCCTCCACACATCAGAGGGTTCAATTGGTACCTGGTGATACCCAGACTTCAAGTCGATCTTGTTGAAATATTTTTCCCCCTTGAGTTGGTCCAGAAGGTCATCAATCCGTGGGATCGGGTACCTATTCCGGACAATGATCTTGTTCAGTGACCGATAGTCAATGCAGAGTCCCCAAGTCCCATCCTTCTTCTGCACCAATACGATCGGGCTCACACAGGGCGATGAACTCGACTGGATGTGACCTTTCTACAATAGCTCCTGAATATGCCTCTTGATTTCGTCATTCTCCAGGACAGAGCACCGGTAGATGGGTCCATTGGGCAGTGGCACACCTAGGGTCATATCGATGGAGTGCTTGACCTGGCAGTGTAGAGGCACCCCTGTAGGGGAGGTGAAGATGTCCTCGTACTCCTCCATGACCTTATCCATCTGTTGTTTTCATGTAGTGGGGCCTTGTCTGGAGGTCATGGCCACATTATTCCTCTTTCCCCGAGGGCAGATCATCAGGAAAACAAATTTCTTGGTTTTGGAAATGAGCTTACTGCATTGTTTTGCAGTAACCAAAGAGATGGTGGTAGGCAGTGCTATCTCCGGTATCCTGTACAACTTATTTCCCAAAGTGATAATAATAGCATGAGGCCTGGACTCATACACAACATGTCGCTTCCACAAGTACGGTTGGCCTAATAATACATCAAAAACATCAAGAGGAGCAATGTCACATAATACCTCATCCATGAAGGGCTTGATGTTGTAGGGAAGGCGACATTGTTGACTGACGCGGAGGTCCCGTCCTTGGTGCAACCACCTGATGGTGTATGGTTGTGGGTGTGTTGTGGTCACCAAGCCCAGCCGCTTCACGACCTCTACTGAGATGAGGTTCTTCTGGGTCCTGTTGTCGAAAATGAACTGCAATGGGGAACCCTTTACCCACATCTTGGAATGGAAGAGACGCTTTGCCTCCTCTGGATATTCGTGGTGGCAATGGTGGCATTGGGCTCCACATCGATAATCTGCTTCCCCCTGTCATTCCCCTTGTCAGGTTCTGATTCAGAGTCGGAGCATGCATCCGATTCAGAAGCCTTCAACTCGGCTACCAGTGACTGCTTGGCCCGACACTCACTTGTGTTGTGAGTGGAGCTCTTATGGAACTCACACCACTTCCCCGTGTCCTTTTTTGTCTTCGTGGTGTTGTTCTTTGCTTGTGGCTTTGGCGGGTCGTCCTGGGCTGCCCCGCCTTGGCTTGGTCCTTTTTTCTGCGGTTTGGGAGTACCTTTCCCTTGCTTCTGATTTGCAGACCCAAAGTCTCGCTTCTTCTGTTTGAACTTCTGCTCAATCTTGGCAGCATATCGGTATTCCACACCAAGTGAGGAGATGTCGAGGAACTCCATTTCCTCCTGAATGTATATGTGCAGAAAACTGTGGTACTTTAACACCAAATGTTTCTCTGAATCTTTGATACCCAACTTTGTGCGTGGGGTATGAAATAAATTCGTCATCTCATGCACATCTTGGTCCCTTTGCTGCCGTAACGTAGTCCATTGTATGTATTTGTCCTCATAGCTCCCCATGGGATAATATTGTTCCTTGATGGCATCTCAAAAATAATTCCAAGTGGGTGCGGCTGAGAACAAAGAGGGTTCTCCCTCACCCTCTTGCTCCGAGTAGTTTTCCCACCAGTCCTTGACATGGGGGGCGGCTTTGAGGAGTGCGAAAATAATCTTTTCTCGGTCGGAAAAGTCATGAACTGAGAAATATCCTTCTAACAGATTCAACCATCTATCTATGACATCTGCATCTATTTGGCCGTCAAATATGGGAATGTCAAAGTTTACTTGTCCCTTAAATGGAGTGGCGCCTCCAGAGTGGCTTCTGGATGTCGATGCGCCGCTAGTCGGAATCCGTTGAAGAATCTGGGAAAAGTTGTCGATCATCGTGTTCCTTTGTTTCTCGAGGGCCTCCTCGAGCAACATTTTGATAGGATCTCCTCCTCTCTCATATTTCTTTTCTTCCCCCATGGGCGGTCGTCGAGGTTTGCGAGGCTGATCTTGCAAAGGTTCAACCAGATCGAGCCCCAACTCCTTATACCTTGATCTTGTTGGGGACATGCAAAGAAGGATCGAGAATGAGAAGACTTCTCTGATACCATTGATCCAGATTTATGTAGGAAAACAATGAAATATAGAAATACACATAAACACAGATATGCAGCGGAAATAAGACTTCATTTCATTAATAACAAATGACTGAAATATGCTTACAGACATAATGGAAATAAAATAGCTAGGGCGCTGGTAGCTTATCTATGAGAAGAGATGTGGCGGCTACTGGCCTCTGAACTGTGTTACAATGAGGCTCGGAGGCCTATTATTATTGAGAAACAATGGAAAACCCTAAACATCCAAAGACCTAACCCTAGGAGATTAAACGCCAAGACTATGGGCCCCGTTTGGGTAAATTGGTACATCAACTTCCCGGGGACATAACTTTGGCATACGATCTTTGTTTGACGCATTCTATACCTCGTTAGAAATATCTATCCAAGGAATACAACTTTTAGGTGAGCAACATCGATCCATGGTCCATGTTGCTCCCTGTTTTCCCAAAAAAACGTCGTTTAAGGCCTCAAAACGACTCCGGAAGTTCAGGACCCGAAAAACTGCTAAAAATAGTAAACTGTGCGGAAACTGAAAAACTAAAAGAAGAAATGGTGGGGGTCCAAGTGGAATAGGTGGGTGGCCACCAATATCCACTTGGACCAAGAACCCCCGCTAGGGGCCCGCTTGCCCCCAGACCCCCCAGCCGAGGGGATATCCCCCTCGGACCCCACAGAGGGGGTACCCCCCCTCTACCCTCTCCCACGTGGAAGAATGTACATACTTTTGGGGTGTAAATACTTCATGGGGTATAAACACAGCTGAAAGTAAAATACCTCTTAATCAGGAAGATAATCAGGCTCCACAACCAATAATCTCCCACTTGGAGACTTATCTCAACAACTCCACCGCTGTTGTATATGTTGGAATCTGAACCTTCTTGGACCTGGAAAATTTCTAGTCTTCATATTCATTCTTGAAGACCAACTTAAACTGAGCAGGAACTCAGTTTCTCCTTGGTTACTCCCTTTGTTAACATGTCTGTAGGATTTTGGCTAGTGTGTATCTTTTCCAACTTCAAATGTTCATCTTCCAAGGCGGATCATATGAAGTGGTACCTCAACTATATATGTCTAGTCTTCAAATGGAAGGCTGAGTTCTTTGCAAGATGAATGGAACTCTCACTGTCACAGTACAACCTGCTATTCTCTTGCTTCTTTCCCAATTCCTCCATAAACCTCTGTAACCAAATCATCTCTTTACTAGCCTCTGTAGTTGCAACATACTCTGCCTCTGTTGTTGAAAGTGCAACAACCTTTTGCAATTTTGAAATCCAACTTACTATTGTTCCACCTATAGTAAACACATACCCTGTGGTACTCCTCCTGCTATCTTTATCACCTGCCCTATATGAATCAACATATCCTTGTAGAACAGTTTCTGAACCTCCAAAACATAATGCATGATTAACAGTACCTCTCAAGTATCTGAGAATCCACTTTACTGCCTCCCAATGTTCTTTACCTGGATTGTTCATATATCTTCTCACAACTCCCACTGCATGTGAAATATCTAGTCTTGTGCAAACCATTGCATACATCAAGATGCCAACTGCTGATGAATATGGGACCCTGGACATGTATTCTATCTCCTCATGTGTCTTGGGACACATTTCCTTAGTTAATTTGAAATGGATGGCCAAAGGTGTACTAACTGGTTTTGCATTCTGCATTCTAAACCTCTCCAACACCTTCTCTGTGTATTGACCCTGAGAAAATGTCAGTTTGCGATTTTTCCCATCTCTTGTTATTCTCATACCAAGGATTTTCTTTGCAACACCCAAATCCTTCATCGCAAATGAATTGACTAATTTCTTCTTGAGCACATTTATATCCTGCATATTAGACCCTGCAACATACATGTCATCTACATACAATAGCAAGATAATAAAGCTTCCATTTTATATCTTTTTAAAATAAAAACAGTGATCAGAATGACATCTACTATAACCCTATTCTGTCATAAACCTATCAAACTTCAGAAACCACTGCCTTGGAGCTTGATTTAGTCCATATAATCTCTTCTTCAACCTGCATACCAAATTCTCCTTCCCTTTCACCTCATACCCCTGTGGCTGCTGCATATAAATATCTTCCTCCAAATCCCCATGGAGAAAAGATGTTTTTACATCTGACTGTTCAGGATGCAAATATTCTACTGCCACAAGACTTAAAATAGTTCTAATTGAAGTCATTTTAACAAAATGAGAAAATATTTCATCAAAATCTATACCTTTCTTTTGTGCAAACCCCTTTACAACAAGTCTAGCCTTGTACCACTTTTCTCCTCCATCTTCTTCCTTCAACTTGTAAAACCATTTATTCTGCAATGCTCTTTTTCCTGCAGGCAACTGAACCAAGTCCCAAGTATGGTTATTTACAAAGGAATCCATTTTCTCTTTCATGCCTTGCTCCCACTTCCTTTTGGTGTCTACCTGCATTGCCTCTTCATAACGTTCTGGTTCACCAGAATCAGTCAACAATAAATAATACAATGAAGGAGAGTATCATTCAGGGGGTATACTTAATCTGGTAGATTTTCTAACAACACTTGCAGGAGTTTGAGGTACCTTCTGCTCCTGTTGTTGTACATTTTGATTTTCTGGTTCCTTTGGAATTTCTTTTTCAGTGATCTCAACAAGCACTGTGTATTCTTGTTTTTCTTTTTCCTATTTCTTTCCCTGCAACTGATCTTTGTACATGACCTTCTCATTGAATATGACATCTCTACTCCTAATGATTTTGTTATTTTCATAATCCCATAAGCGATAACCAAAATCA